>SNQJ01S0016401.1:72168-82553 GCA_010110895.2 Picea sitchensis | reverse complement strand
TATATAATAACGACATATATACCTAACATAAGTTTAGGGTTAGTGTTTATGTATTTTATTGTTATAAACATGAGTTTCCTCCCTATATTATATATACCATAACTTATCATTTATCAATATAACAATCAACTTCAAGATTTTATTCATGGAGATTTCTTCCTTCATTTAATTGAATTAGTAAGTACTGCTAGCCAAACATTAGGTGTGCAAGTATCCCAACCATTATTGTCACAGTTATATTATTTTCAATTTATGCAAGTGTGATCCCTTTGGGGTACTAGGGATGTAACAAGTGGTATCAAAGCTTCAATCAAGCTTTGTTGGTGTTTTTTTGTTAGTTCTTAAAAATAAAAGAGAGAAGAAAATGACAATCAATTACTATCATTTCACCGATCAGGGTTGAGTTTCAAGAGCAATTCCATATCTTTATCAATGAAAAGAGAGAGACATTATAACTAAAATTGAAGGGAAAAGGGTATGTGGATTCAATAAACCTAGAATATTATGGAATTGACATACCCTTTTCCATAGAATATACTAACTAGATCCAAAAACCAAAGACATGAAATATGGTACTACACATATAATATATTATCAATAAAAAAACAAGCTACATGAAATTTGGACATTTGAACAAAAATTTACAAGTTAAATGATTACATCAATAAATAAAAAAACATACTAACCTTGCAAGTTCAAAATCTGAGCTATGTATATCGAGAATTGGATTTGTTCAACCGGTGGGTGATGGAAAAAATAAACAGCTCAAACAAAAGCCAAGAACAGTGTTGCAACTATAGCAATTGTGTCGCAAAGTCTCTTCAAGTCAAGTATATATAGATCAAATAGTCAACTAGCCGTTAACACCGACCAATGAGATAGGAAAATTTTTTGTCACTATTTCCATGAAAGTTCGTTGTAATTGCCACGAAAGTTCGTTGCTATTTCCACGAACTTTTGTGGCAATAGTGATGAAAATCCTGACTAGGTTTAAAAAACCTATTCGTGGATATTGCGATGAAATTTTGTGGCAATATCGACGAAAATCCCGCCCTATTTAAAAAAAAAAGAGATGAAACTAATGGAAACGTGGAAAAATTTCATGGAATAATTTGCCCATATGTACTAGTGATAGGTTTACTTGCACCCTCCTCTAGTGAGCACACCTTCCTAGGAGTAGTTATTTCATCTAGGTTGAAGTTTTTAATCCTAAGGTCGAGAATAGATCTAGGATTTAGATTTATTCTAGTTAAGGAACTATTGTGCATGTGTCCACATTCATTGTACCTCCTAGTCTATAAATGAGAGGGAAGGGGTATGGGTTTTATTCAATAAGTTTTTCAAATTAGGAAGCAATGGGTGAAGGGCGGAGTTTGAAGCTTTCAATGTAATTCTTGTCTTCAAGAGTAATCAACAGTAATGTGATTCAAGTTTCATGTTTGTGTACTCACTACTACTTTATTTATATTGATGTGTTTCAGTTCTTAGTAAAATTAGGATTACATTTTTGGTAGAGATTTCATTTTTTTTTCCTAAGTGGGTAGGCTAGAAATCAGACTAGCACTATTACCATTTGCTAAAGAATTTTAACATGGTATAAGAGAAAAGTTCATGAAATCATCTAGATTTTGTATATAGAGAGAGACATTGTTTGGAATAGAGAGTTGTCAAAGGATTTTAGTGATTACTATGTCCAAGATTTAGAGATTAAAATATAATTGTTCCAATGATCAACATGTGAGACCTAAGAATGGTTGTGGGGTTAAAATCCATAGTTAATATAGTGATCATAGATTGTATCTTGTTCAAAACAATTACAACAATGACAACTCCTAGTATGTGAGAGAATCACTTGGTGGAATGAGCCTCCAACTGTGTTCCATAGAAGTTGAGATTATAGTACATCTTGGAAATGGAAGACTTATGGAAACTTGTGGATAAAATGATTTCACCACTTACAGATCCCAAAGATCATGCCGAACACAACAAGAAGGTAGTAAACTTTTCTTGGAAGGATTCTCCAACTTTTCACCATAGAAGTTGAGATTACAAAACCTCTTCAAAATGGAAGAATTATAGTACCTTGTGGAGAAGGTGGTTGCACCACCATAGATCCAAAAGATAAATAAGAACATAAAAATAAGTTGGTAAATGTAAATAAAATCCTATTGGATTCAGTGAATATCCCCTAATCCTTTATATCACCAAAAATAACACTACCAAAGAGATGTATAATGCCTTGGGAACCATGTACTAGACTGTGAACATATCTAGGAAGATGCTCTTGAAGAATAAGCTCAAATATACTTGCATGAGAAAAAATATACAATAACAAGCTAGCTCATGAAGATTGCAGTGTTGAGAGATTATTGTTGCAATTGGGGACATAGTTCAGGATACTGAGCTAATTCATATTTCTCTTAACGGATTTAGTCCACTATGAAACAAATTTGTCCAATTTATATTTGGTTAGGAAAAGTTACCTAAATTTGAGTGGTTACAGGATGCTTCATTGGAGAGAAGATGAGACTACAAATATTCTCAACTAGTTGTGAGAATGTACTAGACCCAACCCTCATTGGGAAGGTGAGGAAGGGATGCAAGAAAGGATATGGAAAGGTTCGGAAACAAAAAGTAGACTCAATATATTATAACCAATAGAAGAAGGATTTGATCCATATAGAATATTTCAATTGCAACAAGCATGACCACTATTCTTCTTAGTGTTCTGAGAAGAAGGGAAAGGGTAAGAAACAACAAGTATAGTTTGCAAGAAGTGTTAAAGATCCATGTGTGGATGCATTAACTACTAGGATTGATACAACCTTTGCTATGGTTTTGTCCCTTTTCACCAACACAATTTCAAGTGCTTGATGGTATTTGGAAAATGGAGCTTCGAGACATATGACTTATGATATAAATATCTTCAACACGTCTCAAGGGAAAGATGGAGTAATTCTTTTGGAGTTGGGTGGTGATGCCACATATCATGTGAAGGGATTGGGATCCATATATTTCCATATGCATTTAGGTGATGTTTTTGAGTTAGATCATACCTTGTATGTTCCTGATTTAATGGAGAGATTGTTTTTAATTTATTTCATGACATTTGTAGTGTTTCACTAAGTTTGTTGGTCAAAAAGTCAACATTAGAGATAATATCCATGGATTTGGTTGAGTTTTGGCCAAAGGAATGCAAGAAAGTGGCCTTTAAAAACTACTCAAAAATCCATGTTATAGCCTTAATTTCCACCCTATAGGCCAGAAAGAAATCCATGAGAATATATAAATCCAAAATGCATGTTTTTCCTAAGATTTGAGCCCTTTTCAAAGATTATCGTTGGACACATAGGGGAAAACAAATGATGACCCTCTCATGACAGCAATTTTTAACAAGGGATGAACCCTAAAACTTCTATATTAAGGGAGTTAAAAGGAGATATTATAGGGATGAGTTGTATCTTTGTGTCAAGGGCCTAGAAACTCACAACATTTGAGTCTTTAGTTATCTCTAGAATATCTAGAAGCTCTCCCAAGCCTCTTCCAAAGATCTATATAACAAAGGAAAGTATTGGGAAAGACAGAGATACTTCATAAGTATTGGCATGTTTTCCATTTGTAGAGGTTCTTGTCCTGTCCATCATAGCCAAAAGTGAGTGAGCCTAGCCTGACCAAGAAGCTGAAGGGAGAAGCAAGGAGTAAGGAGCCAAAGGAGGAAAGCATCAACACCTAAGGTATGGATATGTTGTAATTTATTCCTAATTATAAATGGATCATTGGTTTTCCTCCATTTTATTTTTGTTTTACTCATGAATGAATTGGATATGATCTTATGAATAATAGATCAAATTATATATAGTAAGTTTATTTCTCCTAACATTAGAAGGATAACGAATATTTGGTTTCTTGGATCTTTGTGTGTAGGGAGCATATTGTAGGAGCTAAATATAAGGAGTTACAATAGCCAAAACATGTGAGGACAACCACCAACCCATGGTATATTCAAACCTCCTTGGGTAAAAAATGGAACATTTACTTAGATCTAGGAAGACAATAGAATTCTACCTCTTTCTATCTAGGATCACTAGGTTGTTCCTAAGGATATCATGTTGTCCAACCAATGAGATCCCTTTGAGATTTTGTCCCATAATAGAATTGGAGAAGAATTATTCTCTAGTTTGAGTCTCTTTGACAATCCTTTCGTCTGTTTAAGTGTAATTTTCATTTGATTTTATTCTGTTGATTGTTTCAGAGTGTAGATCCAGTAGATCTGAGAGATCTAACACAGATCTAGAATATATGGAACAAATACATCTTCCTAATTTTATTTTATTTTTTCTTATCATCGTTGGTTTCATCATAGGAATCCTCTGAGGCCCCTCACATGTTGATAGGATCATGTCCTACAATGATTTCTAAAAACTGCATATTTGCAAAGAAAAAACTAGGCTCTTCAAATTAGGTTTGTCCTCTAATTAGAAGGGGGATTTTGTGGTATGTTTTAATACTGGCCTTGTCTATGTTTGAGTGTATGTTGTAACATACTTTGTTTCAAGGGGTTTGTTGAATTCTTTTGTGTAGTTTGTTTCCATTTCTCGTATAGGTTCATTTTTTTTCTAAGAGTTTCAGTGAAGTTGGGCAAAGAACCCAACATATTTGAAGAGATATAGTAGTGTTTGTCATTGGTTTCATTATTTGTCCTTGTGTAACCATTATTCACCACTAGATATAACCTACTAGGTGAGTTTGGGTGAATTCATGGTAAATACATTGGAGTGGGATGATCCGACTTCACTTCCAATTTCCTACAGCCCCTTTTCTTATTGAATCTTGTCATTTTTTCCTTTTGCATTTGTGTTTCTTGCTAAGATCGAGAATTTTCACATTCTAATTGGAAAAAACAACCAATATANAAATTACAAGTTAAATGAGTACATCAATAAAAAATAACATACTAACCTTGCAAGTTCAAAATCAGAGCTATGTAGATCGAGAATTGGATTTGTTCAACCGGTGGGTGATGGAAAAAATAAACAGCTCAAACAAAAGCCAAGAACAGTGTTGCAACTATAGCAATTGTGTCGCAAAGTCTCTTAAAGTCACGTATATATAGATAAAATAGTCAACTAGTCGTTAACACCGACCAATGAGATAGGCAAATTTTTTGTCGTTATTGCCAAGAAAGTTTGTCGCTATAGCGACGAAAATCCCGACTAGGTTAAATTAAGATTTTCGTCGATATTGTGACTCACTTTTGTGGCAATAGCAACGGAAATCCCGCCCTGTTTAAAAAAAATATGAAACTAGTGGAAGCATGGAAAATTTTCATGGAATAATCCGCCCATATGTAGTAGTGTTACTGTTGTTCAACACTGTTTACAGGTTTGAGCATGATTTATGATCCATGTTAGTTCTATTCGTGAGAAATGAATGATAGATAAGGCATGTTGTGGGTTGTTTATGTTGCTCTAGGCTCTAATGTCATGTTAAAATGGCTTATGATATCCGTTGTTCCCTTGCTATTTACTCCTTGAATTATTACTTGTGCCACCTGCAAAAGATACATGTTAGTAACAACAAATAAGAGCAATTGAAATGGGATAAGAGCAATTGAAAAGAAATAAAGCAATATGAACAAAATCTACAAAAGGAAGAAACTAGATTATATTAATATGCTACACTATATGCATTGGAATTAAATAGATTGTTGTTAGTCCTAGCTAATAGGGTTAGTGGCTATATGATTTATTGGCTTATATGGAAAAACATGTGATGCGCACTATGGTGGTTGGCAGTGGTTAATGTGTCATAGGGTGGCTCATTGGCAAGTAGTGGATGTTGGTTTCGATGAATGGTTTAATTGAATGAATTAATGGATTAGTGGGCTGGCGTGTACTAAGGAATTGAATGACTAGAGGATGGAGGTAACGTGCATTTACTACACGTCACTCCATACCCCTCCCACTGGGTATCACCCTGGCTATTTTTCAATTGTGTTTGTTGTGGTTAAGCCCCGATTTTCAAGCAGAGAAAGAACTGCTCGGCCAAGCTCGAGTTTTTAAGGTTTTCGTGGTTACAGGTATGTCTTTTCACCATCATTGAACCTGCTTTGGTTATGAAATAGATATTGGCTCAGTGATGTATGGGTCTGTGCTTTCCTTAAGTCTGGCAACTGTGTAAATTTGTGATATTTTTCTGGAAGGAATGGTTGGTGTGGTTTCATTGCAATAATGTTTGAAGTCACAGTTTCATTGATCATTCTGAGTGTTAGAAGACATGAAGGCTCTCTTTCATCCTTATTGGTCTTGTTTGAAGGGTTTTCATTCGGTCCAGATTGGTTGGTTGTCTCCACGCATTCTTATCACCATACCCAGTCGTTTGTTGTTATGGGGTTTGTTGGGTTTGTTACACTTTGTGTCATTGCATATCGTTTCACTTGGGTATGGGTTCATTCATGTTACTGATGTTGCGCATTAGGTTATGATGGTTGTTATACCAAAGGTCTTGCTTAAGGTTGATTGTTATTTCTCAGCTCTGTTTTATCTCATCATTCTTCGGTTGATTGGGAAAACCATGAGGGTTATACCCTGTGTGCTATAAATGTTGTTATAGGACTAGAATGAATCCCTTGCTCCTCTGTTCATAGTCCCTCCTATCATGGGAATTGTCACCCTGTCTGCGAAGTTATTGGTTATATACCCTGTGTGTGCACCATTGGTCTCGGAGGTTCTTACCCGATGTTGGGGTTCGAATCCAGTCTCCCTTTATTGGTCCACAGAGCAAAACCTTGAATTCTCAAGCCCTATTTTTTATGGAGGGAACCATTATGTCCTGTCAGGTATGTTGTTGATTTTTATGAGTTGGTGGTGTATCGTCGACACTGTTATATTATTGGCTCGTCCCTATTGATTAGGTTGACAATGATTTTGGTTATTATAACAGTCAAATTGATAAGCTCAACATGGTTAATTGGTTGATTGGAGAAATGAGATTGTACACAGTCGTTGTCTTTCACATTGTGATTATTGAATTGTTAACCCATCAATAGTTTTAATTGATTAAGTCACAATAGTGCTTCATGCGTAATGTGTGGGTATCTGTGGACTTCCTATAATATGTTTGGTTTAGTTAATGATTGTTGTGACTGTGGGTTTTAAATTCCCAAATGGGAGTATTGCAATCGTGGTGATTATGTCATGTCTATCCACTGTATATGCTTGGATATTACTTGAGTGTGCCACTAGAGATGGACACAGATTTTGTGACAATATAGTCTCATTACGACTTAATTGTTAAATGAACTTAAGGAATGGAATCGGGTGTGATTTTAGTGTCTGTGTTGATTTGAAGAAATGATTCTTGGACAGTGGTTGATGTTTTGATAGAACAGATTGGAACAAGTGATTGTGTGTTCATTTAGAAATTGTTTTAAATATTAACTGGGACAATTGGGAAGAAGAAGAACTCTTACAGGTTGTTGTGGAAGGCATATTGTCTTGTTTTGATGGCACTGTGTTAAAGATTTGATTACAAATAGTGAGCAAGTTAATGCACAGAATTGATTGAATTATACACAGTAGTTTTTCATTTGATTACCGTGATTATTTGGTTGGTCTTATTTCTTTTTACGTTTGATATAGAATGGTTTATGGATTACTTAATTAATTTTATGAGCATTATCTTCTCTCTTTCCCTACCATTATTTCACTTTTCGCTAATTACAACCCCATCGCCTTCTCACATTCATTTTTCACTCCCTATTCTTAAAATTTAATTACAGTTAAGATGAATTATGTATTGAAGCAGTTTGAAATCGCAGTTTCTTGGTTGGATCACGGTGATATTTTCTTTGGTTGGAATTACAGTTGATTGTTTGTTGTCTTTGAGCAGTAACCATGTTCTTTTCCCCCTCATTTTATCATGTTTCGCTCAATACAAACCCCTCACATATCCCAGGACCTTTTGTTCACCCTCTGCTCATTGAAAACAGTAAAAAATTTGTATGGATTGGATTGCATGAGTCTAATATGTTGTTGAGCCAAAATTTATTTCATATTTTGAAAGAGTTGTCATGTATGGTTGTTAAAGGAACTATCTGCTAATAAATTATGTGTACAGGAATTATCTCTTCAAACAAAAGGATGAAAACCGAGGCCCACCATGTCCCTGTCAAAGGGAAAACCACTACTGCCCCTTCCTCACCTTCAAATGATTTTGATAAATCTGTGTCCTTTTTCATGCATTGGAGGGACAATTACTCTCATATGATCAATGCGGTGAGACCTAAAGGCTCCACACAGCCTAAGGCATATTCAGAAGGATTAAAAGTTGATAGCAGCAACAAGGGAAAGATTGCCTCACAGACTGGAAAATATAGATTTTAAGTTTTATTTATTTTATTATTGATGAGAACAATTGACTTCATATTTTCAGACAACATGTTTTTGGATATATTGGTAATATATTTTGGAAATAATTGCAAATATTATTGAGAAAAAATTTCAAATATGAATGTGATGATGGGAATCAATGATCTGGAATCGGATCCAAGAGACTGGTAGGGCTCAAAAAGGCTCAAAAATGAAAGTTCTCAGAATCGGCTGAAACCAATTCCATTGCATCTGTCTCATCGCTTTGATTTCGTCCATATAATCACTTTCTCAAACGGGCACCGTATGAGAGAGTTATTGCACTCTGACCATTTTCCCAAGTCAACAGGTCCAGTCAAATGTTGACATCAGCATGACATCAGTAGTGTTGACATGGCAGAGGCAGTTGGCGACAAGTAGTATCCCGACAGAAGGTGATTGTTCAGTGACAGTGATCCACCCAGCAGTTGACAAGTGGCAGTTTGTTGATGAATTGTTGGGTGCCACATGGCCTAGTCATGGGCTGCCACGTGGCACCATGCGATTGGTCAATGGGTTCATATGGAAAAATGTTATGGAGTCCATGGGGTTTGATCCCATGACCTCCTGGGTCAGCCCAAATCTTAACAAAGTCCCTCCACCAATGCACCCTTGTGTTTCTTGTTTAACAAGGATCACTTTAGTTTAAATAAAGTGTACTAAAGTGAAAAGGGGCAAAAAGGGGGCTGGGGATAAGCCCTAACCCATGGTCAAACTCTTGCACATGACCACAACCTAGAAAATAAGGGCGCTCCCTCTCATGCGCACCCAAAAGATAAGCACCAGCCCCAGGATCCAGGGATATCCCATGAGACCAAAGGGGCACACTCCAAAAGGGGCCTAGCCCAGCTAAGGTGTCCTTCTATTAGCCCCCGATCCCATATAGAGTGCCATAAGACCAGGGGAGCACACCCAGTTAGGGTCTTATCCCTTTAATTTGTAGAAAATGGGTTTTTAACATTAGAAAATGTGATTTTTTAGTGATTTTCAGGCCTGTTAATGGAGATTTTGGTCATTTTAGGGGGGATATTGGGCTCTTTTTTAGGCCAGATTTTGGGAGGAAGTTGGGGATGGATAACCAACTTTAGATATATAAAAAAATAGGCCTATTTGAGGCCATAGAGGAAAATCAGAGCAGATTTATGTTGAAGGGAAGCCAAGCCATAGCCATTTTTATGCAGGGAAGTTGTTGAGGAGCAGACGCTTGTGGGCCATTTTTGGGAGCTCCGGTCATCCATTTTGCGTGCCATTTCTTCTGCTGGGTTCTAGAGATCTGGAATAACATGACCAGATCATTCTTGTAGCCTAATGGCACTTCTGCGATTTACTTTTTGATCTTTGAACAGAAATAGAGAAGCCTCCCCCACTGAGACAAAGCCCAGAGACGTAGGCAATTTTGTGCCGAACTCCATTATCGCTTCTCTTGTTATGGTTTGTTGTTCTTATTGCTTCAATTCAGATCTGTATACTATTTTATGGCTTCTATGTTCCTTCATTAAATTCATCCTCTTTCATTCAACTTCTTAAATGGTTAATGAACACATGCAATTAAAAACTCAACCACAGTCATTAAAAGATCTTTTTTCGGATCAAGTGGTATCAGAGCTAGTTGACATTTGGATTTGAGTTTTTCATGTTAACCAAGGAAAAGCTACAGCATGGTGAAGGCGAGATTGTTGCAGAGAATCTATTAATTGGATTGAGAAAGAGAGCTTCTCACAACGAGAAGATGGCATCGGAAGAAGGGCTTTCTCAGGATGAGAAAGAGTTCCGGAAAACCTTCTTTGCTATGTCAGAGATGGTGAAAGTTTTGTACGAGGATTACTTGGAATGAAAGAGACCAGTTTTGGGTGAATCTTCAAATGGAAAAAGTGAAGAGGAAGAGGATCATCCTCAGATTCCTCCTTCACCTCCACCATCACCTCCTTCTTCTCCTTCTTCTTCAAGTTCAAGTTCTAAATCTAATGCAAAGAAACA
>SNQJ01S0016401.1:22073-65743 GCA_010110895.2 Picea sitchensis | reverse complement strand
CATCAAACTAAATCTATTGTAAAATAAGGCAGTGACTTGCACCGGTTTGGCGGGCCCAACCAAACAGCACAAACACTGTTAGTAACGACCAGAGCCGACCATAACATTCTATTCAATCACTCTATAAACTTCGGGCTTCATCAACTCAGGAAAGAAATATTCAAATCACATATCAGTCGAATAATATAACGTAAAAACAATCTGTATTCAAAACATAGGTTCACAGCATCACATAATCCAACAACAATAACAATAGCAATAGCAACGGAAACAGTAACCCGTTCTCAAGAGTGATCCCGGGTTTTTATAGAAGTCTTATTGTTCATAACAGTCGAAAACAAAGATGCATAAAACAAACGGATCCCTGATCCAAGAATAGTCATGGAATCAAGTTAAAAACGTATTTCACATATTCATGACACGTAGTGCCACGAAGTGTGAAATGATGAAGAATAAGCGATCCAGGTTTATCATTGTGCCTTCGAGCACCCTGTGGCGATGACTCCAGTTGTCCTGCGAATCTTTCTATCTCTCACTCGAACCATAACGCATACCATAATGCACAAATCTCGAACGGCTCCATTGGTACCTCCACGGGTGTGAGTTGGTACCTGGTACCGACATCCTGTTCCAAAAATAGAGATGGTACCTAACCCAAACGATATTAGTTCCAATACCAATTTAAAGCATTAAAGTGCATAAAAATAGCTTGAAGTGCAAAGATACCTTAGATGACCCCTTTGAATGGTAGGGAGATGTTAATTATGTCAAAATGAGGTCAAAAGGGTGGTACTGGCATATAAATGGAGGTCTGTGGTATATAATATAGGCAAAGAGCATGGTCAAAACCGGGGACCAACAATTACCCCTCTCTCCTTGTTTTGGTGTTTGCGATACTTATTTCATTTCTATGTATATGGGGGTTTAATTGGTTAACGCCTTCATATCTTTAATAATTTTTACCCTTCCCTTATGTGCATTCATACCTATGAATATTCGCTTGACCATTGATTGTTAGGTGGTAGCCTTAGTGACCTTTCCTAGGAAACTATAGAGGTGACTATAGGTGGGACGTGCATGTGGTACTTGGGAACGACATTCATTCATGGTATCAGTTCTCCCATAGGGTGACCTCCTTAATAAAGGGTGCTTGGATCGATCAGGGTTGTTTCATGTACATAATTGTAACTACTCCTCATACCATCGCTAGCCAATATTGTGGGGATTTCATCTCCCAAATAGGGTTGGTTTTCGGAAGGCTTCTGAGCCAACTGGTTTTCTTGTTGTTAGCTCATATTTGATTAGGGGTGTGCTCTTTGAGTATGAGTCAAGGTCACCCTTAGGTTGGATTGTGTTTGTATTTTCACTCATTACATTCACCATAGTTGAATTACCATGTTGGTATTGTCGACTACAAGGACTTGATCCAATCACAGAGGTGAAACCGCCTCTAAAGTGGTGTGAGATAAGAGAAAAATACTTTGAAGGGCCTCAACTTTGGATTGACGAGATTAGTTTCATTGAAGTAGAAGTGGTAGATGATCATCCTCCACAAAATTTTAATCCTTCTTTGACCGAGCCAGATGCCCCTATACTTTTCCAAGCAAAGGAAAGTTTTAGTGAGCCTTTCTCTTTGTTTAGTCATCCTCCCACCATGTCAAGACCAAGATTTTCGTCTAGTGTAGTTGATGCTACAAGAACATAATCAAGTGGGACTAGGGGATATACCCTAGGGGGAATCCTGGTGATGTCCATGTTACCACCCCTTAGCTCCATTGGACCTACACCATTCATACCATTTTCTACAAGTCCCTCAATCTGGGGGGTGCCGACTATGCCATCATTTCCATCTGTTAGTTTACCTAACATTTATGCACCCATCCCATCTATCTCGATTCCCACATTTAGATATTGCTCCAGTGGGGGGACGAGCCTTGGTTTCAACATGGGGGGTGGAATTATTTCCACCTCAACCATTCCTATGAGCAACCCAATATCTTTAGATGCTAGTTCACCTTTCGGATGGAACCTTCCTAGTGGTTTTGGGGCTATCCCTAGTCATGCTCGGGGAAGTAGTATATCAGGAGGTTTTAACTTTCCTTAGGTAAGAAAAATCTTCCTTGGGGGCACATCCCTTGGGGGAAACTTTTCACCTTGGGTAGATTTTCCCTTTGTTAACGCATCGAGTCCTAGGGGTTTCTTCCCTGGGACTAACTTTGGGAATGTTTTCCCTAGAGGGTCCACATTTACTCCTGGGGGTATGTTTGGTTCTAGGATAGGTCATGCTCCTGGAAGTGCTACCATTCCTATGGTAAATCACTCTCTAGGAGATACCCACCCTCTATTAGTATATAGGGAAACCACAAGGTCCATATGGGATAAAAGATACTTCACCTCCCTCCTAGTACTCATTCACATCATCCCTCACAACATTATAATTACCTAATTTTTCATGATTAACAAATGATCTTATTTCCCATGAACTATCATGGTTGGAAATGCCTTCCAAGTTTCTATCCGATATTTCGAAACTCGACGAAAATCTGGGAGAGGACCCCTCCACACACATCATGACATGCCACTTATGGTGTTCATCCAACTCGTTGATGGATGATAGTGTGAGGCTATGTATTTTCCAGAGATACCTGGCTGGAGTTTCCTCCAAATGTTACATTGAATTAAAATGTGGTTCCAATAAAAAATTCAACGACCTAGAAATGATGTTCTTAACGCATTACAATTTCCATTTGGTAGGAGAGAAGAACGTAGCTCTTGACTTTGTTGGGTCAAGATAATTCCACTCACATTTTCAATCATATACATGAGTGGAGATGAAGACGTAGGATGATGAGCACTCGAATTATGGACAAACTCTTTATGGAGTGGTTCGCCAAGTCCCTCCTACCACCCATTTCTAGAGATGTAGCTATAGGCGAGGTGGCCACTGAGAATTCCATCTTGCATGCCCAACACTTCAACTTGATATATTCACAATCAGGTACACTTTATGATATCATCCAAAATGTTCCTCAGTCATTGACTGATCTATAGAAACCAAACCCAGGACCACATGTCGATGGTGTGGTTGGTTCTTTTTCACAAGCCTCTATAAACTAGTTAGCTGACCAAATGGGTCAAATGTCCATTAAGTCACACTTGTCAGCTTCTGGTACTAGTGATAAAACCACTGCAGTCTTCTCTCATACCTATGAGGTGAATTCATTGTAGTCCATGCAACCGAAGAATGATCAACAACCTAGATGAAATAAGAAAAGGAACAAAAAGAAAAATTCCAATACTGAGAAAGGGATTGTCTCCACGCAAAACACCCAAGAGGGGGGAACTAACTAGAAGCATAAAAGTTGATTTCCTGCAATATTTCTGGGGAGGACCATCCCACTCATTAGTTTCCTTATAAGGATGAGATCCATCAATATTTGGAACAACAAAGGACCCCCCAATAGCCTGTTGTCTTAACCCATCCTTTCCCCCCTCAACCTCAAAAAATGGCTGCCACAAATATTTCCCATCCACAAGGGGGCATGGTAGGTATCTCACACCATGATGGGTCTTCCTTGAATGCTTATGTCTACATGTGTGACCACACGGTCAACTTGAAAACACAAGCATCCAATAACTATGATAGACCCAAGCCTATCCTTTGTTATGCATGATCTAACATCTTCATCTAAACCTGGTGGCCCTCTCTAGATAGAGAATCCATATTTTGACGCACCACTTCGCCCCCCAAAAGGATTTTCTTCGACGCACAAAACATAATCCCAACAAACGGGCTACCCACAACTATAGTATTTTGGATGACTTGGACCATGCACCATGTTCCATGTCTACACTTGAAGTCCTCCAAAGCTTCCTAGTGCAGTGAAAAACCTTGATATCTACCATAGGAAAGGTTTATCCCTTAGAGTCGAGTTTGATGACCTTTGATTATTCTCAAGTTACTCATAGGCTCTCCCATGAAATAACCTTCCATATCCATCTATGAACGATGGGTAAAAACATCTTCTAAACATTGGTTGATGAAGGAGCCTTGACTTTCATAATGTTTATTTCTTATCGAAAGGCCATTGGCTCCCCTAAGCTCAACACATATGTGACACTATTGAAATAATTTTATGGACACATGTTCCATTCTCATGGAATAATCACCACCTTAACCATCAAGGTAGGTGGAAATATTGTATTTGTTTCCATAGAGGTCATCGATGCACCTCTTGATTACAATCTGTTACTCAGGCATACTTGGTTCTATGAGATGACCACAATTGTCTTGTTGGTATTTACAGTCCTATGCTTCCCTCACTAAGGTAAAATTCAGACGATCGATCAACTTACATTGTGTACCCCATACCTTGGATCCAATGTGGGGATAAATGTACCCTTTGTTAGTGATAACACACCATATTTTTCCAACGTCAGTGAAGGGATGTTCAAAGTTCCTTCACTAATGGGACTTTTTCCCCTTCCCCCACCATCTCCCACTACTAATGTAGCTTCTATCAGCATGGTTTCACCAGTTACCAATGGATCCCTCATATCTATTGATCCTTGGGTGGTACCTCATTCTAAGGATGTTGAATCATAAGGAGCATCCATGCCACTCATCACGGTCGATATTGTTGATCCAACAATCCCATCAAAATCCACTAATACTGGTCAACAACTCCATCCTCATATGGAGTTTGATCAACCTACTTCACCCATATGAGTTGTTGACTCTTTGAATTCATGTGATTTCCTAGATACTGAGTTTCCTTCAGAAGAGGCCATCCTGGAATTCATGTCTTCCATAGAAAATAAAAGGGATGATGTGACACATGGATCATCTTTTCCTAATTTATAGCTAGTTAGAGTTATCATGATGGTTCTTGATCTGTGACTGGGGGAATTCGTCGGGGCTTTCAGTGAAACCCCTAGTCTTGACCTTTTACCACCT
Source organism: Picea sitchensis (assembly GCA_010110895.2). Classification (NCBI taxonomy): domain Eukaryota; kingdom Viridiplantae; phylum Streptophyta; class Pinopsida; order Pinales; family Pinaceae; genus Picea; species Picea sitchensis. The sequence continues at coordinate 60,786 of SNQJ01S0016401.1, read as the reverse complement.
TGGTTATGTTTTTTAGAACTTGCCACCGAAATATTTTCTTTCCCATCCATAGAATATTCATGTTTCATACTTCCCCCATTTCTTCATGGAACCTATTGTTGGCCCTTGACCACGTTTTGGTAGATACTTGGTCATGTTAACCTATTTTGGGACTTCGATAGCCTGTCGAAGGAGGAGCGCAAGACGAAGCAGAGATCACGGGATCTTGATCCACTTTTGGGTCCTTTTAGGACTTTTGGGATCATGTAATGGGATTGGGATGTCAGCCCATGGGTTTATCCATGCTTAGGCCTATTTTGTAATGTATAAATAAGTAGATAGGCGATGTAAGAAACGACCGATGAGCTAAGTTCTAGTGTTGTATCTGTTTGATGTAAGGTGTTGTAACAGATATGAAAAATTGACTTCGTTGTCCAAGGCTACGGTTCTTTCATATGGACAGACTGGTTCAGGCATGAGAGAGCAAGGAAGAAGCAAAGAAGTTAAGTGGATACCTGCAAGCTTACCCACTGAGCCTCAGAGTTCCAAGTTAAAAGATAAGAAGAGAGGTGAAGGGGAAATAGTTGTCAAGAAACATTTTGTAAATGATATGATTGATAATAATCACCTTCTTTGTGTTCTCCTTGTAAAGGAATCAACTTTCTACGTAGTTCTCTGGGATTCTTCTCATATTTCAAGTAATTCTCCATGTTTTTCCACTACAATTCATGCAAAATGTGGCTCTGCATTTGGAGCAAGATGCTTGGAAGCATTGCCACCTAACTCTTCAACAAATGACAGTATAATGGTGGGTAGAAAAGAAGGCCTATGTGCACCAAAAATCCTGGAGACAAATGATAATTTGGTAAATGACTCAATCAGAGTTAGGAATTTTTTAGGTGACCATTGCCAACAGGGGAAATGGCCCGACTTCAGTAATAATAGGTTTGCAGATGCTTGTGTCTAGGAAAATTCTATGAGAGGTCAGTATTTGGATAGTGACTCCTTGTCTGATGATTCCATGCATCTGGATTCAGGCACACTGGCATGTGTTGCTTGTGGATTTTTGGGCTTCCCATGTATGGAAATAATACAACTTTCTGAAGAAGATGCAAGAAATGTCTTGCCTTCCGATTATAAATTTATTGATGAACATTATGGAGCATCTGTTGTAGGCCCTGTAAGACAAGATGTCGCCTTTTTCAGAGTTGCAATTACTGCCAACCAGAGCACAGGTTTAGAACCTTCAACCAAAGATGGGAAAGGAGATTTTAGCAAAATAAAAATTCCGTACGGTGAGTCTGAATTTGATGCAGCTCGGGCTACAAAAGTTACAGAAATAGGATAATCTTTCAGCAATTCAAAGGCCCAAATTCAATGTCATGGATCTTTCAAGTCAGTTAAAGCTCAGGAATGCATCGGCTTTGAACCTCTGTAGTGAAAATCGTTGGAGGAATGCAAGGAAATATTGGAACCCATGGCTGAAGGTAACAGTCCAGTTTCTTGCTCTAAGAATGTGATTAATAACAAAAGAGAGTATGATTTCCAGAATCATTCAAGTTCTCAATTTTCTTCATCTGCTAGTTTACCTGGTAGAAGCACAAGTTCTCATGCAACTCAAAATAATAGTTGTATTGTCAGGGATGTGGCATTGAACATAGAATCACTCCACAAATGCCCTAATGATTTCTCCAAAATTGACAATCAAAATGGGGCTTTTGATGGTTCATCAAAATTCATAAACAGATCTATGTCAAATGCATTTTCAGTCCCTATTTCTTCAGTAAAAGTGCAATTGGCACTGGATCTCCTGGCAGCCACTTACAATGATGCATCAGATTCTAATGAACTAGATAATATTGTCAAAAATGGTGAATTCCATCCCACTCATGAAGAGCGAGATGTTGCATTAGATAATGTTGACATTACTCGGATTGCACCTTTGGCTGGTAACTATCATTCAAAGAGTAGTATTCTAAAAGAAAACTCTCATCTTTCTTCACTTGGATCAGCTAGTAAAATTCTATGGAAGGGACTGACAAAGGAATTGTACATTCCGGGTAGAATGATTCTTTTTTTGAAATATTGAAGCAGAATACAGGCTTCAAGAAAGGGTCTTTGTTGTCTTTGATCCATTCTCCAAAAAGGAGGGCATCTGTTTCTGAATCTGTAACAGACATTCGTGGGGATCTCCATGTCATTGGCCATGAATTATTTTCACCGGAATCCAGTAACTTGCTAGAGCAGTCAATTCTAACTCCCCCACTATGTAAGACTTCAGTCAAAGAGACTGTTGGGAGTGAAGAATTTCCAAGTAATCAGTCTGGTGATAGAAAAATTGAATTTGGAGTGACCGCTGAAGAGATTTTTGAAATCAATGAAGGCACACCCAGCGTAACATTTTCCTCTGTAAAAGAGGTCAAGAACTTGACAGTTTCCACACTAGACAGAAATACTTCTATATTAGATGCCAGTATAGTATCTAAATGTATTACGGAGTGTCCTGAGGTGTGCCCTGTTGTTGACGAAAGCGGTGGAGATTTCTCTACAAGCTATTCTGAAGAGCCATCTATTTATGACCAACATGCAACCAAGAAGCTCCCTTTAGAAAATGATATGAATGAGAACATTAGAGAAGATTCAGAGATTGTGTCTATGTCTATCATGACTAATGCTTCACGTAAAGATGCTCATCATAATAGATGTATTTCTAAAACAGCAGAGGGCAATATGCTAGGGTCCGCAGCAGGACATGCTTTTCAAGAAAATATTCCTGTTACAGCAATGGAGAAGGGAATAACATCGCCACTGTGGAAACCTTGCAAAGGCTTCATGAGACTGCATGTATTATATCTGGAACATGCTCTTCAGGTAGAGGAGAAATTGTGAGCTATAGGAGGGAACACACTAGCTTCCTCTATCATACCTCTATGACAACTTGAGTTTATGACCGTGCATGTGAACTGCTGCAGTTAAAGCTACAACAACTGCTACAAATAAAATTACCCATAGTTCTCTGTGTTGTTTAAGCCGCGTGATTATATTCACCTTTCGAGGAGAACCGCGACTAACGTGGGGGAGACCCTTCTGTGTATGAGGTGACAGTGGAGAGCCCTGCAAATGTGAGTGTAATCGCAGAGCCGAGAACCCTCGCCTTCAGAAAGGGGAATCAGAAAGTGAATTTTACAGTCAGATTTGAAAGCAGAATAGCATCTGATAAGAAATCCAGCGGGCACCATGGGTTCGGGCAGGTTTCCTGGAAATACGCTGAAGGTGTAACGCAGAAATCCCTGACCACTCGTCAGATGGTTCAAAACGCTGACAGAGCATCTGGCGGCCGCAGAGTCCATGAAGGTGAAGCGTTTCACATTTCTAGAAACAAACAACAATTTCCTCTAGATCATTTCTTGCAAACACTGAGGTAACGAATCGCCAGAGAAGGGTAGTTAAATAATTGTTGGATGTAACAGAAGAAGGGGGGGCACATAGGCACAGCACTGGGGGAAACCTCTTCTGAAGAGGGTTTCATTGTAATGTCTGAGTTTTTGTAAGCCATTAATGGAGTAATAAAGAAGATCTTTTGCTTGCGACTGTGAGATTCATCACGGTCAATTTATTTCAGCATGTTTTTCTTCTCTTTTAGCTGTGTTAAAATTGTTTGGATTTCATTTATGTATTCCTTACTCGCAGTTGATGTGTTACGATAGCCTTATGTCTTCCTTAATCCATTACGACTGCATTACATTTTGTTTTCCTCTAACTGATGGGCTTCGTTATACTTTAGTACGACCACTACTATAATGAAAGGATTTGGGTTTTCTGTAATTGTTTATTGCCTTTCCTTTGCACCATCTATCAGTTGTGTAAGACCAATCTGCATTTTCAGAATTCTGCATGTATCCTTTGCTACGTCGGCCTTTCCTTTTTCTTTCCGCTACCGCATCATGATTTATCAAAGCGCTGAAAGATAGACTTACTTTTCCTCACTTTCCACAAGTTATTTGATCTCTGCTATTGTCTCTTTTTCTCGGTTTTCATTTGACTCCATGCCCAATGGACCTTTTCCCTGGTTTAACCCCAAAACTCTAAAGTCCAAGACCATCAATTACCCATAAATTTGCCCACCTTTTTCACACTATTTAAATTCCTATTGTGACATTTTTCGAGAGATCCCTCTCGGGTTGGAAGAGGGTAGCTTCTAATCCAAAGTGGTTCGAGGTTGCCTTGGGATTGATTTGCTGCAACCCATTTCATTTCTGAGTGTCAACAGAAGGCTTGTAAGTTCTTTGTGCATGACTATGAGAGACTTGCAGAGTTAAGTGCAAGAGGCTTGGTGTTGTAATGCAAGGAAGAAGGATCTAGCAGGCTGCACGGATCTTTTGTCCTGTGTGGACTAAGGGTTTTTTATGGCTATGTTCTTGTAACTGATTGAAGACATTAATAAAGAAAAAGAGTTGGTGGATGTAGCACCAAGGTGGGGGTGAACCATGTAAATATTGTGTTGTATTGCTTTGTGTTTGTCTTAATGTGTTTATGTCTCCTTTTGTTAAGTGATTTAAGATGATCAGATAGATCTAGTTATGCTTAGCGCTAATGATGTGTAGAATATTAGATCTGATATACATGAATGTGCTTAGTACTTGATCCGTTAGATATGATCTATTTTACCGATGCTAAGTGCTTAAACACATTTTGAATGTTGCGAGGATATGTTGTACCAGTGAAGTGGATATTGATTATTAAGGAACTAACGACGCTAAGTTCTTTATTAAGTAAGATAATCACAAATCTGTGTCCCAGCAAAGGTTGCAGACACCTGAGTCTTGCAACCACCTTTGCCTCTACCTCGGGTGAGACTTCATCTGCTTCGCAGGTGTTGTCTAAAGGGCCGATAGTTAGGGCTTTGTTGGTGCTATGTTGTAGCGTTGAACCCTGGGTCTGCCCCTGTTCCAACAAATGGTTATGTTGTCGGGACCTGAAACTGTCATTGCTGGGAACTAAGGAAGAACAAGCTTTGTGCAAAATATTCGATCTGAAACCATGAAAGCTCTGTGCATAGATCTGTTGCAAGAAAAGAGGTAATATTTGTAAGATCTGTGCTTTGATAAAGGTAAGAATAGTGAAAAGTTCTAGATATGAAAGCTTTGTACAAGTAAGATTAGTGAATTTTTTTTTTCTAGAATATGGATCTAGGTATGTTTGATAGATTATGTCCTAGATTAAAAACTATGGCACTGATAGATGAAATAAGGTTTGATATGAATAGATTTGATAAGAATAATGAAAGATATGTTATCCCTATGCATAGAAAGAATATTTGGACTAACAAATGGATGCAGGATCCTAGAAATAATTTGTTGCAGGTTAGCTCCTATGATCCTAGTGCGTAGTACAAGAGAAGCCGGGGATTATTTAGAAGAAAGAGAGGATTAACCCTCTGTTATAGTTGCAGGAAAATGGGACATATTACTAAGGAATGTCTTGGAAAAAGACCTAGTTTTATTTGTTGCAAAGTCATGGATCATGAAGTATTGGATTTCCCTAGAATGATTGCTAAGCTTGAAGGAATGAATCTGAATCAAGAAAACCCTAAGGAAAATCTAGAAACCATGGTAGAACCCTAGAAATAATTAGAGAAAGTACTGCTCCATATGAAAGAAACCCTGACAGACCACCGACATGTCATCTTATCAGAGATTTTCAAAGGAAAAGAATGCATAGAAGAAAGAATAGGAGACTTCGACATTGACTGTGTTCTGGATGAGGAAACACAGATGAATATCATGATAGAGAGAACTTGGGAAGCTATAGGGAGGCGTGATATGATCCCCTCATTAGGAGGAATAGGATTATTCAGAGGGAAAATGGTACACCTATGTGGAAAGGTCACTCAGATACCTATGAATACCAATGGAACTTCGACTGCAGAAGATTTTGAGATTATTAAATTTATTGAGGACAACGCCCCGTTTATCATGTTATTAGGAAAACCTTGGATCGATAGAGATCAAGCCAGAAAGAAGGAAGAAGAAGAAGTCTTCGAACAGAAGAAACAAGAGTTAAAAGAATTCATGACCAGAAGGATCACATAGTTGATTGAAGAATAGGAGAATAGATCAAAGTTATTTGACACTAGAAACCCGGATGTCGAAGCTACAAGAACATTGGAAGACCCACAGGATATTGAAGTACCTATCCCAGATAAAGAAGAGGTATTGCCCCTGAATTCTAGGAAACAATCTCAACAGCACGAAGTGACTATGTCCAAAGAAAATAAGAATCAGAATGGGAAAAGGACCACCCAGATGAATCTCACTAGAAATAAGTCTAGAAAATTAAGTAAGAAGAGGGCTAAGATTGAAAAGTTATAGAAGGCTCCAGAGGGAACTTTGCAGACAAAAAATTTGCAAAATTGGAGCTTCGCCAGGATATCAGAACAGTGACATATGGCACTTCGCCATGGTGAAGTGATATAGCCGTTGGGAATGATATATACGTTTGACTGTCGCTTCGAATGGGTCGAAAAGCATTTATGGTTCACCACCAAACTATTGGACCATGCCATAATGGATATAACAAGAGTTAATAAGGCTCATACCCGTTGCACATAAACCATTGTCAAATTATCTATTTATTTCGTCACACCCCGAACGTTGCACACTTTTTCTAACTGAGAGTTTGAGCCTACAAAATAAGTAAATTATATACAGTGATCATTGCACTCTTGCTAACTATTCTAGTGCAGTGTTTGAGTTAATCGAGACCCTGATAATTTTCATCCCGAGCATGTATGTCTAACGAGCTCACCACAGTCGAAGAATCTCTGACAAAATTTCTCCTCGACTTGATGACTAAAAGAGTCATGTTGGAGAGAGGACTATATACAGGTTTCCAAGCGTCATCGACAAGAGGATTGTCAGCTTCTTCGTCCACCGCTCGAGCTAGACCATCCCGACCAGTAGATGAAAAAAGAACTAGGCATAGGGATGATCTCGTAAATGCTAAACTGATACCTGCCTATATTCCACCCCTGAGTGGCACAGTGAATCAGGGAAGTGTGCCCAGAGACTTTGAGTACTCTTTGGTCATGATGTACCTCCCGAAAGGGATACGTGCAGTTCGTGCAGATCAAGATAAGACTGCAATGTTGAAGTTTAGTGACTTCAACCTCGGTGACAGGAAGGTCTACAGCATGCTAGATCCACATAAGTATCTGACCAGAACTAAAGGAAAGAACTCAAAGATTGTTCCTCAGTCATGGATCCATAGCCTCGCGTAGTCCACACTACTCAATGTAATGAATATAATGCACTTCAGAAAACACCAAGAGGTGAATGCATGCATCAAGTTGTTGTTGTCCTGTTACCATGGCAGATATCTTTGGTTGAACCGCCATATCACAGTGGATCTGATGTTGATCAATCAGATCATCGGGCTAAGCATGCAAGGTCCTGACCCACAGGATTTCTATCTCGGAAAGACCACGGATCACTCTCTCGCCCAGAGGATAAAAGACACTTACGACAATGTTGAAAAGGGAACGCCATACTACAAGGTAGCCTCTATCTGAAGTGATGCAGTGCGCCTGGCCTGTAAACTAATTGCTGGGAAATTAGTGCAAAATAAACAACCCACCCAAGTCACGGGGTTCATAGTTGAACTTGCAGGGAAGTGCGTGGAGGGTGTATAGATGAATTGGGCACAGTACCTCCTAAACTAGTTGGAACTCAACTGCAGAGAAGCGCAGAACCAAGGGTATGAGTTCCAATTTAGCTGGCTTCTCATACTGGTCGCTTTCATCACATGGGAGATGCCGGAAGGTGCAACCTTCCTAGACATCGATCCCTTTGAACCCCTGGATGTAAAGTTCAGTACACTGTGGTACTCGAGAAATATGGAAAAATAGTGGTAGTCAAATGTTATTTTCCATACATACTACAATCAACTAAAGGTCACCATCCAATCCGAGCCACATATGACCCAGAACACCCTCCACAAGTTTCGACCTTTGATGAAGTTCAGCGTTGATCACCATTTTATTTACATCACAACACACGCAGATGGCCATAAGAAATAATTACAATCCTACTACAAGCTAATGGAGGAAGTCTTGGAAGAGATAACCAAGGAGTGGTTGGTGGACCTCCTCATTCTAGCAAACCCTACGGATTTGTCTGACATCGACAGTCTAGAAATTGCGTAGGATACACCTGGGCCTAGCAAGACGAAGAAGTTTGAAGAAGTTCAGGATCTCGACAGTACATCCGAGAAGACTGCTTCCACATCGCCTGAGAAAGGAGGTGATGGTGAAGAGATAAATGGCATAGAAGCCAAGAAAAACAAAGGTGAGGGAACAAAACATAGAGATGAGGAGGACCCCTCGAAGAAAAGGAAGGTTTCCCCTCTGAAACCTTCCTCCCAGAAGAAAGTTAAAGAAACCAGAACCAAGTTCCAGACTGTCCTTACACCAGATGACTTCAACTTCATAGTAGCAGCCCTGAATGATGCTTCACTGGAGATAGCAAAAAAGAAGGAGACTAAAAAGGAGGATATGTATAACTATATTGAGGTTGATCTCCAAGGGGTGCAACATGCACTACAGTCCAGCCGTGTAGTCTCCATTGCGCCTTTTTTAGTAAGCACGCTAGAACTAGGAGATGAGCTAGCTCAATTACACCAGATCGTTGATACAGTTGAATCTCGCCTTCAATGAGCATAGGAAGAAATAGTGCAAGCCACCCAGGCTTTGACACAAGTATAGGGAGTCCTAATAGAGAAACGAGAAAATATTTCTCTCCAAGAAAAGTGGGAGGAAGAAAAAGAACAGCTACAGTAAAGAAAGGAACAATTGCTCACAGAGCAACTCGAAGTAAAGGAAAGAGTCACCAGAGCACTCCACTCTATGACAGTCATCGAAGTCAAGACCGAAGAGATAATTCCACAGCAGGTAGCACAACTAGAAGAAGTAATCCAGAAGCTCTATCAATGAATCAGATACCTAGAGCTTCGTGCGGTTCTTGAAACACCACAGAAGATAAGGGACCAAAGAGAAATAACTACCCGTAGCGCAATTGGCAGACTAAAAGATCTTTCCCTGGAATGCAAGCAACTAAGCAACCAGAGTGCCCAAACATATGAGAACCTCACCAAGAATCTAGATTTACAGGCACTGGACTCACAGCTCCAAGAAGAAATTAAGCACGCAGACAGGCTACAGGCACAGTTGAAGGCCCTTTCACCTATGGAAAGAATGAAGCGGTCTCAAGAGCAACGCACCTCCCAGCAGCAGATCCATATGATTCAAGGAAAGGTGATGGAAGTAACTCAATGGCTCCAACCATTGCAAGAGAAGGCATGTCAATTGTTCACAGAGGTTGAAAGTCGAGGATCAGAGCTAGAGCATGTTTTCATCTCAGCAGAACAATGCCTAGAAGGCCCAATGAATGATGCATTGATCCAGGAGTTCGTTGAGCAAGAGGTCATCGCACAACAGTAGTTAGAAGTAGCTCGAGCCAAGCTCTAGGCCTTCGAGACAAAATTAATCATACCTGAGTGACTCGAGATGAATCACAGGTGAGTGTTGGGGGCCTATTGGCCCTTGACCAAGTTTTGGGAGATCCTTGGTCATGTTGACCTATTTTGGGACTTCGACAGCCTGTCGAAGGAGGAGCACAATACAAAGCAGAGATCACGAGATCTTAGCCCACTTTTGGGTCCTTTTAGGGATTTTGGGGTTATGTAATGGGATTGGGATGTCGGCCCATGGGTTTACCCATGCTTAGGCCTATTTTGTAATGTATAAATAAGTAGCTAGGTGATGTAAGAAATGACCGATGAGATAATTGCTAGTGTTGTATCTATGTGATGGAAGGCTTGTAAGTTCTTTGTGCATGACTATGAGAGACTTGCAGAGTTAAGTGCAAGAGGCTTGGTGTTGTAACACAAGGAAGAAGGATCTAGCAGGCTACGTAGATCTTTTGTCCTGTGTAGAGTAAGGGCTTTTTATGGCTATGTGCTTGTAACCGATTGAAGACACTAATAAAGAAGAAGAGTTGGTGGATGTAGCCCCAGGGTGGGGGTGAACCACGTAAATATTGTGTTGTATTGATTTATTCTTGTCTTAATGTGTTTATGTCTCCTTTTGCTATGTGCTTTGAGATGATCGGATAGATCTGCTTATGCTTAGTGCTAATGATGTGTAGAATATTAGATCTGATACATGAATGTGCTTAGTACTTGATCCGTTAGATCTGATTTATTTTACCGATACTAAGTGCTTGAACACATTGTGAATGTTGTGAGGCTATGTTGTACCAGCGAAGTGGATATTGATTATTAAGTAAATAATGGTGGTAAGTGCTTTATTAAGTAAGATAATCATAGATCTGTGTCCCAGCTAAGGTTGCAGACACCTGAGTCTTGCAACCACCCCTGCCTCTACCTCGAGTGAGACTTCATCTGCTTCGCAGGTGTTGCCGAAAGGGTTGGTAGTTAGGGCTTTGTTGGTGCTTTATTGTAGCGTTGAACCCTGGGTCTACCCCTGTGCCAACACCTATCAAGGATCTTCCCTAGCTCATGAGACTACTCACAATGAGTATCTTTGTATGCAGAAAATCATTTCTATGTGGTATGGCCCCAAAATGGTGAGCCATATGATGCCAATATCAGCTCATGAGTTCATCAATTATGAAAAGGATCCTTGGAATGAGCCTAACCATGGGATCTACTTTGCATAGTGTCTTGTACATAGGTGTATGGTGTGAGTTATTTTTTTGTTGCATACATCATATCAAAAAAATCCAAATATATTTTCTTTTTTTGAGATTTTTCTACGCATTTTGAGCCGAGAATATAGTTTACATGTGTTAACAAGATTAAGGGGACTTTCTTTTATGAATATGATTCCATCCACTAAACTTGAGGTACATATTTCAAAAATATCACATAGGGATATGTTTTTCCTTGCATTTCCCATTTTTCAATATTAACCATCCATTATGTCGTTGCACTATGCCTTAGGTTCGATCCCAATGATTGTGACATTAGCCACTCCTTTTGCACATCGTATCTAGTTCAGTAGTTCCTACCCTTCATAGGCACCATAGTTAGCACCCATATTTACATTTGGCTCCCATACTATATTTTTTTGTAGGCCCACAAGCCCTCCTTTATCCTCGCCATGGCTTGATGATCAACCCTCACTCTCCTCTCTTCATCTATATTATGGCCACATCCTGTGGGTGTTCCCAATTTTTTTTTATTGCTTAATGGTCGCCTTTTCATTTGATGCTTGCATCATGCCTCTCGTCATTTAATTGTTGTTTTCCCATATCCCGCTTACCACTATTGTAGCATCCTAGACCATCTACCTCTAGCATTAGCTCGCCTCTATTTTGCATCCATCTACCCAGAGAGAGACCAACTTTTAAGAGTGGAGCTCACTTGCATGTACCATTTTAATTCATCTTTCTTAGGCTGGTTCCATGTGCTTGGAACATAGGAGCATGTTGTTAAGACACTCATCCTCTCCCAGCGAGTATACTTTTATATATTTTTTGAACTAGTAAAAGGACACCAAAAAGGTATATACCGAGCATAATTGCATCATTATTTTGTGTTCATTAAACCATGAAGGGAACCGAGCATACTTGTGTCATTCTTCTATGCTCCTAAAACCATGAAGAAGAAAAAAAATAAAATAAAAATAAAAAAAGAGGGTTTTCACCATTGGCTTATTCTCTAAATGGAAATGCCAATCGAGTATTCCTTGAATATGACACTTGTTTGAGTCCTCATCATTCAATTTGGTTTTATATTTCCTAGGATTCGTCTCAGTAATATGAGTCACATATACTCATCCGACTAATTACTCATATATTCATCATGGAGAGTGGTTCCATGCCTCCTGCGTTGTTGAAATATGTTCATCCAACTCATGTGTCTCACTTCCAAGTCACCATTGTGCCATGCTATATGTTCAAGGTAAGTTTAAGCCTGATTCAACCATCTTCTATTTTTTTCACTTTCTGAGTTGGTCATCCCTGTGTCAGTTGTAGTTTGTGATACTCTCTCTTCACATAATCTCTCAGTGTATTTTTCATGTTGATTGATGGGGGATACATCAAGGCCCTCCTTTGATGGATCTCTTCCTATAGAATAAAGTAAATTATCTAGGAAAGGGATATAGAAATCAACTAGTACCTTGGATATTGCATTCTTTAGTGGCAGGTATCCTCGTTATCAACAACGAGTTTATATCATTTACTCAAGATTGATTGTTTCTATGAGTGTTAAACACAATATCATATATTCACACTCGTTATATTCTACTAGGTAACTTGGGGTCCATATTCATCATTTGTGGGTCCCATCACATCTATTAATGGTATACATCAATGATTGGTACTTAGATGGTTTCTACCCTACTATTATAATGTCATTTTCCACTATACATGCATATGATGAATCATTGGCCTAGATTACATCCCTCTCCCTGCTTGTAGGACTTAAATCCCCTTTTTCCTCCTAACAAACTTGTTTCAAAAACCCCATTTTTCAAAGTGTATGCAACTTTCCTTAAAGAAAATAGCATACGTACGTGGGTTCCCTATTAGTAACCCACGTACATGTTAATTTTGGCTCAAGAAAATACAATCTTGACATTTTAGGTGGATTTTATGTGTCTTTTCATTCCCTAACTTCCTAAATATCATACATGAAGACACCAACCACAAAAATGGAGTATAAAAGAGAGCCTTGGGGTGGAGAAAAAACATAGCCAAAAAATGCATCCTCATGTTGGCATTTTGAAGACTGTCCTGCAAGTGCCCGGTTTCCCTAGTGTCTGAGATTGTCCTCTCTTCCTGGAAACCCTCGTTTCCAAAATTTGAATTCTCCTTATCTTGTCAAGAAGACCACCTGTGTCTTCCTTAGAATTGCTAGAGTGGATAGTGTTTGAGGCACTCCTATGCATATTTAGCCTTGGGTGGAGGAACTTGGAGCCTAGTTTTAGGACTGTGCCACAATGGTTATAGGTTTTAACCAACCCCCTTTGTTGTTATCATTAAAGGATGTCTCACCCTCATCCATATTTTGTGTTGATTCATGTTTTGTATAAAATTATATGTATCTTGACTTGAATCTAACTTCTAAACTGGAATAGTTACATTTAGTTAGTTAGTAGGTAACTACCTATTTGCAGTTGCATAATTCTTTGTTTCCAATATTTCACAGGATTGTATTGAGGGAGTTCTGGAGCGAAAGACCTTAAATGGGATCTACTTCAAACATAGGATTCTAGGTATGTTCTCCTTCATATCTTTTGAAAGTTAGTTATTGGAAGTAGTTATTTTCAATTAACTACCTAATTAGATTCCGAGATAAGTTTCCCTGCATTCTGATCTATTATGGTTTTGACCCAAAAACAATAGGAAGTAAATTTTCGTAACAGAATTGGAAACCATACTAGGGATTCTCCCTTTTGGGTCATTAAGGGTGCTTTCCTTTTTTTGCATTTCTGTTGAAAGTTTTTCTTTGTTTTTAGCTTGTTTTTAGCACTCTCCGAATCTATACAACCTTACCTTAGTATTCCAATTACTTGTATCTCTTACTGAGGGACGCTTTAAGGGTTTAAATGGGTTTCCTTCACAGACGTCGTGTACATATGAATATTTTGTACTACATAGTCGCAAACATGTTCTGAAGAAGGGTTTTCACTCTTCTCAGCATCTTCGAATTCAGAGTGGTTATGATCTGAGATGTTTATGGGTTCTTTGTGAGTCTATATAAGTGTTGTTTTTTAACATAAATACGTTTTTTTGTTTTCAATATTGCAAGAAAAACTTAAAGATTTTGGTCAACTTTTGTGTTTGTTCAAAGTTGTTTTTTCTTTTTTAATGGTTTAGGGTTTCAAAAATATTAGTAGGGTATTTGTTACGCTCTGATTCCTGTTAGTACAGTGGCTCACCAAGTGTTGAGTCATATGTTTATAAACTTTCTCCCCCTCTACCTTCCTGTTTTCTTGTTTGATACAAAATTAAAGTATAAGAGTGTATTATTTTAATAGTCCTCCCTTGCCTTTCATAATTCCATTTTGAAAAGAAAAATTTCAGTGTAGGCATATTTTCTTCTTGAATTTACTCTTGTGTTTAATTTTTTGTTTGTTTGTTTTAGTAGCCTTAATAAAACAAAATAAATCTAGTTTTGCAAAGTTCTTTTGCGCTATATTCTGCATTTTCATTCAAAAATGAGTTTATATTTGCATTGAAAACTGGTTTAATATCTTACATATAATCAAAAGTGCATTGTTTTCTTCTTTTTTTTAAGTATAAAAGAAAGAGTTTGTTTTCATTTTATTTAAAGCATTGTTATACTCATTTTTCAGTGAAGAAACTAAATCTTGCATTTGTGTTTTAAAGTGTTTTTCCATTGTTTCCATCAAAACATCATCTAGTTTCATCCATACCCCTCTTGAGTAAATAAAATCCCCATAAAATGAATGCTAACTAAAAGTTAATTAGACATTTTCATTTTATAGGGTAAACAAACTAGTTATAGACTAGGGCCTTGGTTTAGGTTGGAGAGTTAGTTTCTCCAAGGCCATAAAACACACATAGGAGTCTGATATAGGGAGAGTTCAAATCCAACTGTCGTATAAATATAGCCAAGAAGCTCCTCTAACACATGAGTCAAATGTGAGGTCATATAAAGGAGAGTTGAGGAGATAATCCATCTGAAGCTTAACTAAACGTAGTATAGAGATCGTATATTGGGGTATTTTCATGAAGTGGCACTGACTCATTTGGTGTCATTCCTCTATGAATTTTGAACCTGGTTGAGGTTTTCCTGAAGTGATACTGACCCTTTTGGTGTCACTCCTCTGGAAGCTTCTGAATTAGTTTGGTATTTTCTGAAGTGACCTTCACCCTTTTGTAGATAGTCCTCTGGAATATTTTCAGGCTTAGTTACCCTTCCCATACTTTCAATCTCAACTATTGACTGTATCCCCTAGACACTAATTGTGATTTGGTGACCATAGTTTCTTTTCTTAAGGATCTTAGAGGTGACTGTGGGGGGTTTCATGTGGTAACTGGGGAATATTTCGTATCACACTTATTAGTAATGTTGTAGGGTGCCCCGAAAAACATGGGTACTTGCATCAAATACATATGGTCAGTGTAAGTCAGGATAACTACTTCTCACTATTTTTTTCATCGGTCTCCGAGACTTATCCAATCCATGCCTTTTTTCGGAAGGTCCTTACCTCACTTTTTTACTATTGTGATCTTAGGACCTAATCCACATGAGTTGGGATATTGAAAAGGTTGTTTGTGTTGTTTATTGTTATTAGGGATTTTCTAGTGGTGTGTTTAGTGATCATAGAATTCCTTAGGAAGGTGTCTAGGTGGTCACCTAGAGCTAAAAAATCAAAATGGTTGATCAACCACCTCCTCGTTCGAGGATAATTCAAGGTATTCCCCCTAAATAAGTTGAAATGAATCCTCCTTCACCTCCTTTGAGGAATCAAATTGATCAATCTGACACTTTTGTACCAACTAGTCCGATCGAGACTTTAATTATGAAACCTTTAAAAATAAATGTTTTTGAGTCATAGGCTGTAACAATAATTGATCTTGGGGATGAAGAATTCGCTAAACCTTTCAACCCTCTATTAACTAGACATTACGATCCATTTCTTTTTCAATTTTTTCCTCCCAAGTCAAACTTCACTGATAGTATCCCTCTTCACTGGGCCATAATGGAAGGAAATCCAGAAGTGTCTAGGTCGGGAGTCACCATAACTCCCACTTTGAAAATATTCACGAGTGGGATATTTCCGCCTAACATGTATAACCAAACAACTGGTTTGATTTAGTCGATTTTTGTAGCATCTATCAACAACTTTTCTCCGTTGATTGTTGGTCCTACCCAACCTTCTTGTGTGTCCATTTCATTACCTTCAACAACCAATGCTTTCTCATTTGGTATGTCATCGATGGGCATGATAAACACATTGAATAGGTTCTAATCGACATCCCACATTTCTAAAGTTGGTTCAGGGAATCCATGGATTCCCTACCAAGTTGTTTCTTGAAGCGGAGGTCATATCCCTCCATTGTTCCCTTTCCTCGGAAGCAGGTCGTTCCTGTCTTCGATCCCCAACCCTTTTGGGGGATGGGGAAGCTTCTATATGTGGCGTATTCCAATCCACTAGCATTCCATCCACCTTGACCCTACTCACATTATATGGTTGGTTCAAGAATAATCCTATCGCCATGTCTACAGTGTCAGTAGGGGAAAACCGCTTATAGGCTTAGTGGAGTCCCATGCAAGGGTCTTTCCATTCACAAGGGATGCCATTGGGGGAAACCTCTTTCCCAGTCAGTGGAACCCCATGCAGGGAGGTATTCACTCGGAAGAAGGGTCTGCAGGGGGTAATCTTTCTTTTTCCATTCGGGAATCAGATGCGTGGGAGTTTTCTTCCATTTAACTAGAACCAAGGTTTCAACCAAGGATTTGTCTCATCAACAAAGTATTCCTAGAAACCTCATGCCAGTTACAATCAAGGACCTTCTTTTCAAGATTCCAATCAATCGATGTCGTAGACTAGGACACCTTTTCTAGAAACTCTGCATTTTCCTGATTTTTCTAAGTTGATGAATGACCTAATTTGTCATGACCTGAGTTTTCCTATGGTCCCCACAAAAATACCTTCGAATATACCAAAGTTGGAAGGAAAGAATGGTGAAGACCCATACGATCATGTAATTATGTTTCACTTGTGGTTCTCATCTAATTCATTAAATGTTGAATTGATCAAGTTACGACTGTTCCAACGCACCCTCATTGGGGGTGCCACTAAATAGTATATAGAACTAGAAAGGTCGAAGTACACCATGTTTGGGGATCTGGCCATGGTTTTTCTTAATCATTTCCAACTCTTTGTCCGCTATGATGTTGGTACAAATATTTTAGATAACTTTCAACAAGATAAAGCTACACACATTTACGATCATATTTGGGAATGGAGGAGATGAAAGAGCTTGATTAAAGCCATGGTCCTACCTGAATTTCTCTTCGAATGGTTCTTGAGGTCATTACTTCCTTATATCTCTAAGGATGTGGAAAATTTTAGGGTGTTCAAAGAAGAAAAATAAATATTTAGAGCACAATAGTTGGATTTGATTTAATCTCAATCATGTATGCTTTATGAGATCATTACCAACACACCAAGGTCAAATATCAACTTGGAAAAACCAAAATCAGGACTGCATGCCGATGGTATTGTTGCTTCCTTGCAAAGTGAATCTGCAGATCTGGTCACTAACCAGATGTAGTAGTTGTCTATTCAACAAACTATGGTTGGTCTAGCCCCTAGCTCGACCACCCCCACCACCTAGTACTCAGATGTACACATTGTGTAATCAAAAACTCAAAAAATTCCTTAGCAACCCAAAGAGAAGAAGAAAGGAAAGGGTAAGAAGGGTAGTGGGGGAAATGATAAAAGGGATAATAAGAATTATGAAGGGGAAAACAAGGAAAAGAGGAAGGTGAATTTCTCATGTAATCTTTGTGGGGATGACCACCTACTCATCAATGCTCGAAGACGAAAGAATCCCAATGCTTGATAAAGTTGCAACAACAACAACAACAACCTACCGTATTGAAATATTTGTTTCCACGAGGATAAAATATGTAAGTTGGCTCTTCCACTTCCAATCCATAAGGGGGCATGTCAAGTGCACCCTCATTATATGGATATTAGGTTATCATGAATATGGTCAACCACGCCAAAGAATAAAAGGTAGACTTCTCAACTAGGTCCCACAATTATAATAATTCAGAGTTGCCTTCATAAGGAAAAGAGAGTTTTGATCCTTAGGTCTCTCTCCATATATATAAAATTGAGAAATAAATGATTCCATGCATGCCTAAGGGTGTGTATAAGAGGATGATGCACAATCAAAATGCATGAGTTGCTCCTAGATACTCTATTGTTGAGGACTTAGATCAAACATTATGTGCAATGTTTTCTTTAGAGGTGCTTCAAAGTTTCCCCGCACAATGCATTGCATTGTTATTTGAAATCAGAGTTGCTAATTCTTATAGCTAACTCATTATGAAGTTTGATGCTATTGAAGTGAATCCTCATCTTCCTTATCATGTATCCTTCCAGATAAACATCTTATTAGAAGGATTTTCATTGACTCAACCTATGACTCAGAAAAATAAATGTTTCTGAGTCATAGTTTGTAACAATAATTGATCTTGGGGCTGAAGAATTCGCTCAACCTTTCAACCCTCTATTAACTAGACATTACGATCCATTTCTTTTTCAATTTTTTCCTCCAAGGTCAAACTTCATTGATAGTATCCCTCTTCACTGGGCCACAATGGAAGGAAATCCAGAAGTGTCTAGGTCAGGAGTCACCATAACTCCCACTTCGAAAATATTCACCAGTGGGATATTTCCCCCTAACATGTATAACCAAACAACTGGTTTGATTTAGTCCATTGTTGTAGCATCTATCAACAACTTTTCTCTGTTGATTGTTGGTCCTACCCATACTTCTTGTGTGTCCATGTCATTACCTTCAACAACCAATGCTTTATCATTCGGTATGTCATCAATGGGCATGTTAAACACGTTGAGTAGGTTCTAATCGGTGTCCCACATTTCTAAAGTTGGTTCATGGAATCCATGGATTCCCTACCAAGTTATTTCTTGAAGTGGAGGTCATATCCCTCCATTGTTCCCTTTCCTTGGAAGTAGGTCGTTCCTGTCTTCGGTCCCCAACCCCTTTGAGGGATGGGGAAGCTTCTATATGTGGCATATTCCAATCCACTAGCATTCCATCCACCTTGACCCTGCTCACATTATATGATGGGTTCGAGAATAATCCTTTCACCATGTCTACAGTGTCAATAGGGGAAAACCACTTATAGGCTTAGTGGAGTCCCGTGCAAGGGTCTTTCTATTCGCAAGGGATGCCATTGGGGGAAACCTCTTTCCCAGTCAGTGGAACCCCATGCAGGGAGGTATTCACTCGCAAGGAGGGTTTGCAAGGGGTAATCCTTCTTTTTCCATCTGGGAATCAGATGCATGGGAGTTTCTTCCATTTAACTAGAATCAAGGTTTCAACCAAGGATTTGTCTCATCAACAAAATATTCCTAGAAACCTCATGCCAGTTACAATCAAGGACCTTCTTTTCAAGATTCCAATCAATCAATGTCATAGCCTAGGACACCTTTTCTAGAAACTCTACATGTTCCTGATTTTTCTAAGTTGATGAATGACCTAATTCGTCATGACCCAAGTTTTCCTACAGTCCCCACAAAAATACCTATGGATATACCAAAGTTTGAAGGAAAGAGTGGTGAAGACCCATACAATCATGTAATTATGTTTCATTTGTGGTTCTCATCTAATTCATTAAATGTTGACTTGATCTAGTTACGATTGTTCCAACGCACCCTCATTGGGGGTGCCACTAAATAGTATATAGAACTAGAAAGGTCGAAGTACACCATGTTTGGGGATCTGGCCATGGTTTTTCTTAATCACTTCCAACTCCTTGTCCGCTATGATGTTGGTACAAAAATTTTAGATAACTTTGAACAAGATAAAGATACACACATTTACGATCATATTTGGGAATGGAGGAGATGAAAGAGCTTGATTAAAGCCACGGTCCCACCTGAATTTCTCTTCGAATGATTCTTGAGGTTGTTACTTCCTTATATCTCTAAGGATGTGGAAAATTTGAGGGTGCTCAAAGAAGAAATATAAATATTTAGAGAACAATAGTTGGATTTGATTTAATCTCAATCATGTATGCTTTATGAGATCATTCCCAATACACCAAGGTCAAATCTCAAATTGGAAAAACCAAAATCAGGACCGCATGCCGATGGTATTGTCGTCTCCTTGCAAAGTGAATCCGCAGATTTGCTCGCTAACCAGATGTAGTAGTTGTATATTCAAAAAACTACGGTTGTTCCAGATCCTGGCTCGACCACCCCCACCACCTAGTCCTCAGATGCACACACTGTGTAATCAAAAACTCAAAAAATTCCTTAGCAACCCGAAGAGAAGAAGAAAGGAAAGGGTAAGAAGGGTAGTGGGGGAAACGATAAAAAGGATAATAATAATTTTGAAGGGGAAAACAAGGAAAAGAGGAAGGTGAATTTCTCATGTAATCTTTGTGGGAACGACCACCTACTCATCAATGCTCGAAGACGAAAGAATACCAACGCTTGATAAAGTTACAACAACAACAACAACAACAACCTACCGTATTGAAATATTTGTTTCCGCGAGGATAAAATATGTAAGTTGGCTATTCCACTTCCAATCCGTAAGGGGGCATGTCAAGTGCACCCTCATTAGATCGATATTAGGTTATCATGAATATGGTGAACCACGCAAAAGAATAAAAGGTAGACTTGTCGACTAGGTTCCACAATTATAATAATCCAGAGTTGCCTTCATAAGGAAAAGAGAGTTTTGATCCTTAGGTCTCTCTCCATATATATAAAATTGAGAAATAAATGATTCCACGCATGCCTAAGGGTGTGTATAAGAGGATGATGCACAAACAAAATGCATGAGTTGCCCCTAGCTACTCTATTGTTGAGGACTTAGATCAAACATTATGTGTAATGTTTTCTTTAGAGGTGCTTCAAAGTTGCCCCGCATAATGCATTGCATTGTTATCTGAAATCAAAGATGCTAATTCTTCTAGCTAACTCGTTATGCAGTTTGATGCTATTGAAGTGAATCCTCATCTTCCTTATCATGTATCCTTCCAGATAAACATCATATTAGGAGGATTTTCATTGATGAAGTTGCTTTGACATGTGTCATGTCCTTGTCTTGTTGGAAAACTATTAACTCTCTAGGCCTTACCCCTTCTCCTACTCTCTTGACTGCCTTTTATGGAAAAAAATTTAAACCATGAACTCATTTATTCTTTTTCGGTCGATTTAAGAGGAAAATTCATTTCTGTAGAGGTTGAAGTAGTCGATGTGTCGCTTGACTATAATTTGTTTCTAGTAAGAAGTTGGACTTATTCCATGAAGGTCATTGGATCATTGGTGTTTCAAATCCTATGATTTCCCCATGAAGGGAAGATAATAACCATCAACTAGCTATCTTCCAACCTTTCTTATGTTGTGGTTAACCCAGGAGCAATAGTCCCATGGATCGAAAACTCTCAGATGAAAACTAAGAGTATTGGTTGTGGAATGTTTCCTTCACTAACAGGATCTTTAATGTTTCCACACTAATTTCTTAAATTTGAGCTATCCCAGTCGACTATCAAAAATCGATCCCCCCAATCCATGTCACAAGAATTAGTTCTTTTAGGACCTCATATTTGCAAGATCTGTGGATGTTTCCTTCATCATATGAATCGATGGAGGGTCATGTGCATGTTGGGTTGGCCATGCAATTCTCTGTAGCTGAAGTTCTTATCAAATAATTCAGCACACTAGTATAGACCCTGATCATAATCCCACATGGAAAAAGGAGAACGATCAGTTCCCATATCCCGTTTGGGCTCATAATTTTTCGAATTCCCTTAAATTCCTCGATACCTTTTTTCCTTGTGATGAAGCAATTATAGAAGCGATGACAGGATCCAAAATTCCATGGGAGAATATAGATCACTGATCATAGTTCCTCCTTGAGATTAGTCACTTGGACAATGGAGAATTTCGATCAACTGTGAGTAGTAATGTTGATCAATCTTTGAACCCATTAGAAAATCACGATGTATATGTTGAAGGGAACATGATGAATATATCTGAAACAATTTGCATCAACATTTCTGAAACGCCTTATGTTGTGGAGAATGTTTTTATAGGTGTGAACTATTCTCTTGAAGATATTAGCATGTATACTTCTCTTTTTAAATAGTTCTGCAACATTTTCTCATAGTCATACGAAGAAATTCCAAGCATTGACCATCGAATTGTCAAGCACGAAATATGCACTTACGAAAACACCAAACCTGTTAAATAAGAGATATGACTAGTAAATACAAGGAACAAAGTGGCCATTAAAGATGAAGTTGAGAAGTTGTTGAAGGCAAGTTTTATTTACCTAGTCCCCCTCACAGAATGGGTGTCAAATCTCATTCCCATTGATAAGAAGCAAGGGACTATATGCATATGTATTGATTTATGGGATATTAATAGGGTGTGTATGAAAGATAACTTATCGACACCTTTCATCGATCGGATCATTGATGAATGTGTCGGGAGTGAAATTTTATCTTTCATGGATAGTTTTTTTGGCTACAACCAGATTCATATCTGGCCTGAGGACCAACATAAAATGATATTTATATGTCCTTAGGGTCCCTTCACTTATCGAAAAATTACTTTTGGTTTTAAAATGTTGGAGCCACTTTCCAGTGGGCCATGTTGTTTTCCTTCCACGATTTAAATCATATCGTTGAAGAATATATGGACTCGAAAGAGGGTGGATCATCCATCTCACCCTATATTAATCTTCAAAAGATGTCATTATTATCGAATTTGGTTAAAACTGCACAAGTGCATATTCTATGTCAGCTTAGGGTGTCTTTTGGGATTCATTTTTTCCAACAAAGGGATCATAGTTGATCCTTTGAAGGTGGAGGTGATAGTTCAATCCCCATGAAACATTTTTCAATTCTGAGTCTCTAAGGAAAAAAAAATTTCCTTCGATGATTACAGAGTCTCTAAGGAAAAAAAAATTTCCTTCGATGATTTATTGTGAGTTATTCCAATATCACCAAGGTATTTATGAGCTTTCTAAAGAAACAAGATCCCTTAATTTGGGACAATCCCGCCCAACGATCATTTAACACACTAAAAAAAGTGCTTATGTCTACCTTGTTGCTTAGTCCTCGAGAGTATAACAAGAACTTATTGCTATACATCATAGTATCATAAGCCACAATCATAATTCTTTTAGTTCAATAGGATGCTAGCTCACAAGAGCATGTCATAAACTACCTGAGACGTGGCTCGATTGGACCATAGCTCAATTATTTACATCTAGAGAAATTAGCCTTGGAAGTTATCCATGTGATTCTGATTTAGGAGAGGAAGAAATTGATTAAAAAACTGGATACAATAAACACAAAGATATAGATAACAACACAGATATCCATTGAACAAAATATTCTATTGAATAAATGAAATAGGCTAAAACTGCAGAACTAAAACAACTTGCTCGAATGGTGGCATCTATCTATGAGAAGAGATGTGGTTTCTATGCACATCTGTCTGAGTAAAATGATTACAATGAGGCTCTAGAGGCCTTTCTAACATTACTCATGAATGCTAAAACCCTATACATCCAAAAACCTAACCCTAGGAGATGAAACACCAAAAGTTATGTGGGCCCCAATGGGTAAGTTGGTACCTCAACTTCCTAGGGTCGTAACTTTTGCATAGGACCTCTGTTTTAGGCATGTAATAGCCTATTGGAAAGGTATTTTTGATAACTACATATTAAACCATCAAAATTTGACTATGTATATAGTTTGACAATGGAAAGACAAAAAAAAAACATTTTTTAGGGCCCCAAAACAACCCTAGAAGTACAAAAAGATGTGCTGACATGAAAACATCCAAAATAATTCAATTGGATTAGGTGGGCAGCCACTAGTCTCCACCTAGAAGATGTGTAGGGCTTAAGAAAACCACATAAGTGTAGAAACCACATTTACAAAGAAGTAAAAAAGAATGTATTGAACTAAAAATTGTCAAGAGGAGCCAGTTGGAATAGGTGGGTGGCCACCAATATCCACCTGGATCAGTCCTCCCTCCTTAGGAAGCAATGTTCTCCATTGCATTGAGTTCCCCCATCAGGTGATGAAAATTCTATTGAATTTGGCCCCGGGTGAGCCACTTGGCTTGGCGTAGGAGTTTCCCTTCCTTGAAAAACCGATAATTTTGGATCCTTTGCTGGCAAGTGCCCTTGACTTGTGTGTCCACTATTTGATCATTGGATGCATTTTCCATGCAGTCATGGTTGATATCTATTGGCATTAGTTGTTATGTGATCTATGAGGTTTCCAATAATGGTGGAAAATATGGCCAAAGGAGGTCCACATTGAAAAATGGGTGCAAGCCAAGGAAGGGTGGAGCGTTGAGCTCAAAATCATTGTTACCCATGGCCTTGGTGATAGTGTAAGTCCCATAGCAAAGTGGTTGGAGTTTCCAATGGGGACCTCTAAGGCGCTATTTATGAAAATGTAACCAGACCTTGTCTCCCACCTGGAAAATGGTGCGATACCTTGTGTTGATCATGGCGCTGCTTGTACTCAGCATTGGCTTTCTACAAAATATCATGGACCTGTTGGAAGATGTGTTGAATCTACTCAATGAATCTGGTGGCTTTGTCGGTTCATACTGAACATGGGAAGATTATGTTTATGTAGTTGCAAGAGGTAGTGCAACATTAATGGGACCCAAGGGTTGGAATCCCATCCCCACCTGAAATGGGCTATGGCCAATGGAGCTATGGAGAGCCATGTTGTAACTGTGTTGAACATAGGGAAAAATATTATCCCATATATGAGGATGCTTAGAGTTGTACATGCAGAATATGTGCACAATCATCTGATTGATGACCTTTGTTTGGCCATTGTTTTGGGGTGGAAAGAAGTGGATTTAGTGAGCTTGGTGTCCAACAGTGATTAGAGACTCGACCAAAATGTGTTGAGGAACCTGTTGTCATGTTCGAATATGATGGTCTGTAGTATCCAAAAATGGACCCACACTCATTCGAAGAAGATCTTGGCAGTTTTTTTTCTTGTGATGTTCTTCTTGTAGGATGTGAGGATGGCCATCTTTGAAAACTGATCAACTACCACAAATAAAAAATCATTTCCTTGCTTGGTGGATGGAAGGCTAGACATCTAATCCATCAAGATGGATTCCCAAGGATTCTTGAGAGTAGGAAGAGGGGTGTATAATCCTTGCTTCTTGATGGCTGGCTTGGAAATGGCACAGGCAGTGAAAGATCTCATATATTTTTTTATGTCCTGTCAAAGTTTTGGCCAATAAAAATGTTTATGTAGAATGACCATAGTTTTCTCCATGCCAAAAGTCCTTCCATTTGACTGTAGTGATCCTCCAAAATCATCTTTTCACTCTTGCTTGCAGGAACACAGAGATATCCCAGATGGCCTAATAGTTTGTCCTGAATGTGAACATTAGTGACATTCACACTTGTACCCAAGAGCTGATAGGTGGTGGAAAAGTCTGGATCTTGGTAATAAAGTTTGCTCCACTCAAATGACTCATGCCCATGGGAATGGATCATGGTGGTGAGTGCAACCATAGGAGGTCAAATGAGGCATTCAGTGCCATGCTTTGTGCTCCCTGTCTTATACTTGATGTTGAGAGGGAACTATTGTAGGTAGGTGGACCAATTCTAATGGTGGTCGTTCTACAACTTACCCTGTGTATGTATGAACTACATAGGCTTGTGATTAGTGTGGATGATTGTCTCCTTTCCCATAACGTAATGTTTCCATTGATGACATGATTGTACAATGGAATACATTTCCTTTTCATAGGTGGTGTATTTTCGGACATTATCTGAGAGTGTCTCACTTGGTATGCCACTGGATGACCGTTCTGAGTGAGGATTGTGCCTACAACATAGTTAGATGCATCAGTCTCAATATCGAATGATTGTTGCAGATCAAGCAAGGAGAGTACTGGAGATGAGAAAAAGGGATGCTTTATATCATGAAATGCTTATTATTGTTCCCTCCCCCACGTGAAATTTTCCCTACCACCACCCTCGGTCACTTGGTTGAGGGCCCATGAAATATGGGAGAATCCAAACATGAACTACAAATAGAATTTGGACAATCCAAAGAAGCTCCAAAGGTCGGTTAGTGCAGTCGGGGCTAGCCAGTCATGGATGACTTAGATCTTAGCTGGATCAAATGTAGCCCAAGTATTGGACCTTTTTCATGCCAAAGGAGAATTTTTCCAAGTTGGCATATAGCTTGTGTTGCCGTAGAGTGCTCAAAACCTACTGAATATGTTGCATGTGCTCCTCCCAAGTTATGTTGAAGATGAGGATGTCATACAAATATACCACAACAAAAGAGTTGGTGAAGGGTCGCAATACGTCATCCATCAACCTCATGAAAGTGGCCGGTGCATTTGTTAATCCAAAGGGCATGACCAACCATTCGAAGAGTCCTTATTTAGATTTGAAAGTTGTCTTCCATACATCAGTTGGTTCGATGGGAACCTGGTGGTAGCCATACTTTAGGTCAATATTGTTGAAGAAATTTTCCCCCTTTAGTTGGTCAACAAGGTCATCAATTCTGGGAATTGGGTACTGATTCTTGACTGTGAATTTGTTTAATGTTCTGTAATCAATGCAAAGCCACCGGGTCCCATCCTTCTTCTGCACCAATAGAATCAGGCTTCCGCAAGGGGAGGATTTGGGTCTGATGTGCCTCTTTTGAAGAATCTCTTGAATCTAATGCTTGATTTCATCATTTTTCATCAGTGAGTGATGATAGAATGGTCCATTAAGCAGAGGTGCACTGGGGTTTATATCAATTGGATGCTTGACTTGGCAGTGTGTCAGTACCTTGGTGGTGAGGAAAATATGTCGATGTACTCTTCCATGATCCCATCCACTTACTTTTGCTGCAAAGAGAGGATCTGTGTAGAGGCCACAGATGTGGTGATGACCTTCTTCTTACTGTGAGCGTGAATCACAAAGAAGATGAACTTCCTGGTCTGTGAAATGACCTTACTGCATTTCTTAATAGTGATTAAACAAATAGTGGTAGGTGAAGCTACTTCTGGCATCCTGTATGATTGTCTACCCAAAGTAATAATAACACTACGAGGTCTAGACTCATACAAAACATGATTCTTCCACAAATATGGTTGTTCTAAGAGAACATCACAAGCTTCAAGGGGAGAAATATCACAAGCTTCAAGGGGAGAAATATCACACAATACTTCCTCTTTGAAAGGCTTGATGTCGTAGGGAAGATGACACTGTTGGATGACACGAATATCTCTTCCTTGGCAAAGCCAACCAATGGTGTAGGGTTGTGGGTGTAGTGTTGTCAGCAGGTTCAGCCGCTTGACAACCTCTGTTGAGATCAAGTTCTTCTAACTATCGCTATCGACAATGAAATGAAGCGGAGCCCCCTTTACCCACATTTGTGAGTGAAGGAGACGTTCCCCTTCCTATGATTCTTATGTTTTATTGGCTGGACTTTGGTGGTAGTGACAGTGGCACTGGGTTCAACATCGATAATATGCTTCCCTCCTTTTGGATTTGATTGAGAGTCCAAATCGACCTATAACTTGGAAGCCTTCAACTTGATCATGAGTGACTACTTGGAGTGACATTCTTCGGTGTTGTGCCAAGGGATTTTATGGTATTCACAAAATTTTCCCATGTCCTTCTTTGACTTCTCATTACCCTTCTTATGTTTTGGCTTGGACAGGTTGTCTTGAGAGTCGCCATCTTTGCTTTGTCCCTTGTTGTGTGGGTTGGGGACACCTTTTCCCTACTTCGGTTGTGAGGAGTTTGCAGATCCAAACTCTCTCCTCTTTTTCTTAATTTTTTTCTTAATATTGATAACATATCCATAAGTCGTACCCAATGATGCAATGTACATAAACTCCATTTCAGTTTGAATGTATCTATGCAAACAATCGTGGTATTTGAGCACCATATGTCTCTCAGAGTATTTTATACCCAATTTGGTGTGTATGGTATGGAAAATATTGGTGAAATCTGGTATTGTCTGGTCCCTTTCCTAACGTTGGGTGGTCCATCTAGTGTACTGGTCCTCATTGCTTCCAATAGGTTAATATTGTTCTTTAATGGAATCCCAGAAGGAATCCCATGTAGGGGTGACTGCAAATATTACATATTCCTCTATGGCCCTTTGCTTAGAGTAAGTATCCCACTAGTCCTTAACATGGGGTACGACCTTGAGGAGTGAAAAAGTAATATTTTACCTATCGAAAAAATTATGGACTGAAAAATACCCTTCAAGAAAATTCAACCATTATCTACAACATATTCATCTATCGGTCCTTCAAATAATGGAATATCAAAATTTACATGTACCTTGAGTGGGGTTGCACAGTCGCTTGATGAAGATGTTTCTCCTTTGGGAAATCGTCGAAGGTTCTGTGCAAAGTTGTCCATCATTTCATTCCTTTATCATTCAAGGGCTTCCTCGAGCAAAATTTTAAAAGGATCTCCTGCTCCATCATCTTTCTTTTCCCCCCCCATGGGTTGTTGTCACGCTCTACGCGACCGATATTGTAAAGGCTCGATTGGTTCGAATCCAAACTTCTTATACCCAGATATTGTCGGCGACATGCACGAAGAAAAATAAATAAAGAGCATACCTCTATGATACCACTGATCTGGATTTAGGAGCGGAATGAACTAATTAATAGACTGGATACAATAAACATATATATACGAATAACAACACAAATATCTAGTGAACAATATCTTCTATTGAATAATTGAAATAGGATGAAACTATAAACTGCAGAACTAAAACAACTCGCTCGAATGGTGGTAGATATCTTTGAGAAGATATGTGGCTTCTACATGCATCCCTTTGAGCCAGGGATGATTTTAGGGGCTAAATTTTGCTCATGGGCTAATTTTCCATGGTTTTTCCCAAACCAATATTCACTATTCTAAAAATAATTCACACAAATTATATAGGATAATATTATTTTACCTTAAAAATCACCAAAGTTTTATATAAACTATATAAATCCTTAGAAATTTGAATATATTTGCAAAAATATCGCCAAAAATTTATAGTTGGAATATGAAGGATTAGTAAGATTCGCTAAGGTTTCTACATTTTAAAATAAATTTTCATCCTTAAAATCATCCATGGTTTGAGAAGAATGATTACAATGAGGATCCAAAGGAATTTTTAACATTACTCATGAATTCCAAAACCCTAGACATCCAAAAACCTAACCCTAGGAGATGAAATTCCAAAAGTTATGAGGGCCCCAATGGGTAAGTTGGTACCTCAACTTCCCAGGTTCTTAACTTTTGTATATGACCTCCATTTTAGGCGCGTGATAGCTCATTGGAAAGGTATTTTTAAGAGCTACACATTACAACATCAAACTCTAAATTCATCTATAGTTTTACTATGTCAAGACGAAAAACATTGTTTAAGGCCCTAAAATGGCCCTGGAAGTACATAAAGATGTGTTGACATGAAAACATCCAAAATAAGCCAGTTGGATTAGGTGGACGGCCGCCAGTCTCCACCTGGAAGATGTGTAGGGATTTAGATATCCCCAGAAGTGTAGAACCCACAATTACAAATAAGTACAAAAGAACATGTTGAACTAAAAACTGTCAAGAGGAGCTAGTTGGAATAGGTGGGTGGCCACCAATATCCACCTGGATCACTATGTTGTCCAAAGACTCCAACATTACATATTATTACGCAAAACCATAGTCATTGATGATTTCAATCAATTTCAATATGTCTTGAAATGACATATTATAGAGGGAAAATACAATAAGTGGATTTTCATTATGCAATAATTCAATTTGGTCTTTGTTTCTGCCAAGTCAAAAAAATCCCTAGTTTTTGTTGAGTTAATTTCAGAATTTCCTAGAGATAACAAGGAACCTGCTGATACAGATTCATTTTCTGATGAATGTTTTTTCCTTATCTCTTCTACTGACCATTGGTATAGATATATCCTTATATCTCTCTAGACTCATTTTTTCCCTGCATTACTCACGAGATGACCAACGTCGTATTCTCCATCATGCAAAGAATTACCTTATTGTTGGTGACAATTTGTATCATCAAGGGGTTAATTCAATTATCCATAGTTGTTTAACCCATGAGGAAGTGGATGTTGTGCTTAATTACTGTCACAATGGAGCGTGTGGCGGTCACTTATTATGACTAGAAACAACCCAAAATATCTTGCACATCGAGTACTTTTGGCCATCAATTTTTAAATATTGCATTGAAGTGGTAAAAAAGTGTCACCCTTCCCACATTTTTTATTGGAAAATTCCCATGCATTCAACTCCCATTTTTCCAGTCATCATCGTTGATGTTTTTACTAAGTGGGGCGTTGATTTTATTACATACCACCAGCCTTCAACTAAGGGGAATCATTACATAATTATGTTCGTTGACTATTTCACTAAGTGAGCAGAAGCCATGCCTACTTTTTCGAGCAATGATGATAGTTCCACATTCTTCATATTCAACTAGGTTTTAATTCAGTTTGGTGTTCCAAAATATATTGTCACTAACCATGGAAGTTACTTCCAGAACAATATGCTCTCGGAACTTGCTTCTAAGTTGGGTTTTAGATAGGAGCATTGATCTCCATATTACCGATAGGAGAATGGATAGGTAGAGGCTATTAATAATTCTCCTAAAACCATTCTCCAGTGCACAGTCAACACAAGTAATTTTAACTGGAGCATAATTCTTTATCAAACTTTATGGCATATGAGACTGCAGTAAAAACGACTATTTTGTTTTCACCATTCCATCTTGTTCATGGGTTGGAATTAGTTTTACCTATCGAGTGTGAGATTGTGTCCCTTAAGATAATTGTAGGGATTCTACCTGACTCCACTGAGTTAGAGGTGTGTATTTCCCATCGGTAACACCTTGACTAGCAGCGTCAGGATGTTTCTACTACAAACGAAGTGCACAAAAAATGAGTTAAGAGTCAGTGCGATAAGTCCACTCACCCAAGAATTTTTTCGAAAGGTGATATTGTCTTAGTCTACAACCAAGACAAAAATTCCTTGGGGGAAGGCAAGGTTAATCCATTATGGTATGGTCCCTACATTTTGATATGTTCCTTATGGAAAGTTATCCTACAAGCTTGAATATTTTGAGGGGAATGCACTTTCAGAGCCTAGAAACGGGATTTATTTGAAAAAGTATTATGCCCGAGCATCTATGCTTAGGTGGTCTTCTTGTAATTATTCTATATAGTTGTACATAGTGATGGTATACTATTATTTTTTTGTTAATAATGATTATGGTGCTTCTAGTTGGTTAGCATATGTCACGAGCTTTGTTGGTTTTCGTAGGGTATGCAAATGGTGCTAGTCGCCGCACTCATAATCTAGATTTTGCACCTTGTGGGTGATTTATTCACCTATAAGAGAATTAATCGTTTCTGAGGCGCTTTCCTCAATCCATCTACTACTAATGTAGCTAATTATAGAGTTGTTATCACTTTAGCAATTTGATTTTTATAAATCAGGCTTTTTTCAAGTTCAACCAGAGGCATGGGGATTTTAATGTTATTAAGCTCATTTTCTAAACTAAAACCTCCAACTGTTTTTCGGTTTCTCGGGTTGGAATTCCTACTTCTGTATTTTTTGTTTTCTTAGTTTGTGTTGTTCTTGTTTCAACTAGTTTTGTTCAGGCAACTTGTGTTTCAGTTGGTGTTTTAGTAACTATTGCCTCATTCATTTTACTTCGTGACAAAATCATTTTTGGTGGAAAATTCATAGAAGTTTTCTCTCTGGGCCTTAAATCATACTTTTGTTGGAGTTTGGTCATTATTGATTAGGCGAGCCCTTGATACATAGAATCTCACATACTATTGATGATTTACTAATTATTAAACATGGATTCTAGGTCTAAATAATTTTCATAATCCTGCCTGGATAAGTGTGGCTCCATATCGTCATCGATAAGATTATAATGATCTTCTTCTAACTCCTCATAATTTTTCATTTCATCTCTCTGCATAAAATTTTCATTTTTATACTAATCTTGGATCTTTTAATCTTCATTTTTTATTTGTCTTTGTTGTATCTGAGGGTTAGGGTTTCTCTTGAACTGATTCCTATTGTATGGATCAGGTTTGGCTTGATCTAATTCCATCCTAGATATTTTGTTTGATAAACATTTGATTATCTTGGCCATCTCATCCATCTTTTCTTTTGTAGACTTCCCAGATCCAGAGGGTCTTGCTTGTTCTTTGAAACACCTAGGTTATTTGGTTCCCATCTCAATCTTAATTTTTTAATTTTCCGGATGCCATCATATTGGATTCAATTTCTATGGCATCGTCCCGCATTCTTGAAAAAGTGGTTGATCTTCTTTCTCTTAAGAGGAGAGAAAAGTCAGGTTCAAACGCCCCTGCAAAAGTTATCTTTGCAGTAGGTTGAGAAGGTTTAAATTCAGCTGGGATTTTGTTATAAAATTTGTTGAACCTCTAAGTAAATTCAAGGACTGATTCAGAATTATTTTTTCTTAGAGCCCCGAATTTGGTTAAATAATAGAGATGGTACTTTTTCTCTCCCCACTGTCTTAAGAAGGCATTTTCTAGATCATCATATGACCGTATGGAACCTACAGGGAGCCCTATGAACCAGGTCCTCACTTTTCCTTCAAAGGTTTGTACTAATAGTCTTGAGTAAACATCATCATATTTGATGCCAAGGATATCAACAAACTGATCAAAAAAGGTTATGTGTTCTGTTGCAGTTATATCTCCTTCTCCCATGAATTTTGGTAGGTTTTCCGTATAATTTTCGAGAAAATCATGAAGGATGGTAGGGAGGACCAAGGGAGCGTATCTGGCAGCTACCTTTGCAAATATTCTAGGTGGCAGAGCTATAAAGGGGATTTTCAAAAAATTTGAGGGACTGAAGTGGTGACATTTCGACTACTTCGGGATGTGGTGAAGGAAGTTCCAGAAAAAGGTCGTTAGGAGATGGAAAATCTAAAAGTGGAGGAAAAGAAAAATGTGGGCTGGTTTACTTAGACTTACAAGATGTATATATAGGAGAACCAATAGGGGGTGAATCAGGGTATAAAATATATTCTTCAGAGTTTCAGGAAACTGAAACCTTTACTTCGGGCAAGGATAGAACTAGCATGGTGCCAATGACAATGGGTATCGAAAGGGATATTTTGTTCTCACTGATAAAAGTATCTGTTGGGTCAATCTCGACTTTTATGGAGGGAACAATTACCTCTAGATTTTCGAGTTTAGACTCAAGTTTACTAATCAATGCCTCTGCAGAATGAATTTTTTTAAAGCTTTCATAAGGGGGGAATTCTTTAGTCTGGACATTAGCATTAAATTGCATAACTTTGGGTTGATACACTTTACCTGCTGATGCAACAATCAATTTGAGTTATCCCTTTGGTTTCAACAACTTTTCGGGATTTGACACTAGTGTGGTTTGCTTATCGTCTGGATTTTTTCTAGTATTCTTTAGACCGAATGCCAGTTTTTTCTATGGTGGAGTTGCCAGGTGAAAGATAAAAATAATCCTTACTTATGTATTCAATCTTTTTTCACCATCAAAGATAGAAATTTACCTTGTCATTTTCTCATGGAAAACAACTTTGTTTCTTCGTCCCCAACAACGGTGCCAAAAAGATGTTGTTCCTGAGATTAATCCTACGGCTCAAAGAGTAATGTTAGGCATCAAGAATGTTTAAAGATAATGTTTTAAAGAGTGCTTTTCCTAACTTTAGTTATGCAGGAAATGATACTTAAATGAAATTAATAATAGGACAAGACAGAGGTTGTATTCCATTGTCTGAGTCACAACTACAATACCAAATGGTGTGAAGAAGAGTTACAAAAATGTTAAACAAATCAAGGCATCAATTGCAGAAGAGTCTCACCTTGTTTGCAGTGGAATAAAAGTAGAGAGCACACCATTGAACAGGATATGAAATGTACTAATTCACTCAGCTTGCAGGTATTTATTTACTTATAGTAAATACAGAGGAAAAACTGCTTACCTGGTGAATTGTTGATATAGTGTGATCACAGTAGTTGTAATATTAAATTGCGACCAATCACTTTTCAAGGAATTATATAAAGAAATTCTGAGAAATGAAAATACAGAGGAAACACATAACTCAAACTGAACGAAAATTAGAATCCCTGTATGCACTTGTATTAATACTAAAAAAGGAGATTTTTCCCTATTACATTCGACAAGAAGCATCCATGAACAGATCTGAAATATATACATTTATACAAAATTTGTCACAACTCAAAACCATTAGACTTCATGCAATATCTGCTAAAAATGGAATGTAATTCGAATGAAACGACAACAATAAGATATTGTTTGAGCTGGCGTTTTCATCTGTCTCTTCATTTTCTCATAGACGTGCTTGTTTTCCTTTTCTCTTTGAATTGGGCACACATGTCCATTGAGGCCACCATAATCATTTGTTTATTGTTCTCGCCATCTGATTTCATTGTTATCTGTTCTTCGGATGCGTTTAATGGAAAAAGATTATCAATTGGAAACATGGGGGGAGTGATAAATGTGATAGGTAGCTCAGCATTGGATCATTACACGATGGCTAACAGTTATGAGAAATAATAATTTCTCACGAATAGGATGATGTGGGGACAAGTGTAGGTGGTGGAGTAAATGAGGTAACTAATGTGGAAGGTGTGATAGGTGTTTCTCCAACATCCCTTTATGTTTCTCTATTTTGCAGGGGTGGGAGGGAGTGGTTTGAAGTAACCTTCTTTTCATCTCGTAATTCACCTTGTGATGCCACATACCCCTGAGATAAAACCATGGATTTAAATTGTAGGACCACCCTTCGAAATTAAATCCCACATAACTTCGCCCCCCGCAATCACTCTCAGTTGCTAATCTCCACAATCCATTAAAATTTGACCGTCAATCTTCACGAAGTGAGATAAGTGTTCAAAGTTAAGCCGAGGTCAAATATCTTGGTTATATGTAGAGGATATAAAGTGAATTTCATACAATTCATGTCCGTCAATCTAATCGGGGGACATGTGTCAGATCATCCTCATATTTAGCTATTTCATAATCCAGGGGGAGGAAAGAAAGGCTGAGTAAAGAACTCCCAAAGACACGAATCCCATCTAGACCATTGAATAAAGAGGACACATGGCAGGAGATCCTGTACTTCAGAGACTTAGTATTTCATAGATTTTCACCTCAGAATTCCTGAAGCCCAGAGTTTCAAAGTAAATCCTCGTCGTTGAAATCAAGAGGGCACATGGTAGGAGATACTATACTTCATATACTTAGAATTTTAGATATTTTCACCTCGGAATGCCTAAAGCCCGAAGTTCCAAAGTAAATCCTCATTGTTGAAATCAACAGGACATGTGGTAGAAGATCATGTACTTTAGAGACTTAGCATTTCAAAGATTTTCACCTTGAAACACTGGAAGCCCGGAGTTCCAAAGTAAATCCTCGTCGTTGAAATAAAGAGGACATGCGTCAGGAGATCCTATACTTCAGTGACTTAGAATTTCAAATATTTTCACCTCGGAATGATCGAAGCCCAGAGTTCTGAAGTAAATCCTCACTGTTGAAATTAATAGGACATGCGGCAAGAGATATTATACTTCAGAGACTTATCATTTTGGATATTTACAGCTCAGAACGCCCGAAGCCCAGAGTTCTAAAGTAAATCCTCACCGTTGAAATCAAGAGGACACGCGACACAAGATCTTGTACTTCAGAGACTTAGCATTTCAGATATTTTCACCTCAGAATGCCCGAAGCCCAGAGTTCTGAAGTAAATCCTCACTATTGAAATCAAGAGGAAACGCGACAAGAGATCATGTACTTTAGAGACTTAGCATTTTAGATATTTTCACCTTGGAACGCTCGAAGCCCAGAGTTACGAAGTAAATCCTCACCATTGAAATCAAGAGGACACGCAGCATGAGATCTTGTACTTCAGAGACTTAGAATTTCAGATATTTTCACCTCAGAATGCTCAAAGCCCAGAGTTCTGAAGTAAATCCTAGCTATTGAAATCAAGAGGACATGGAAAAAGAGATCCTGTACTTCAGAGACTTATCACTCCAAAGAGTTTGAGCTCCCTTTTTTGTCTATTTAGCCCCTTCCCTACTATGTTTGGTCCCTTTCTTAGTTTATCCATCTTCCAAATTGATTTATCATTCCACTAGATTCTGAAACCTGATCCATTAAGTTTTCTTGCAACTTTTCATGGCGCCATAACCCTTAAGGAAATAAGATTAGCCTTCATGTAATCAAGAGAGGTCTGTAAGCTCTTCACTGAACAAAACTATTAATTGTAAATAGTAAAATAATTTTGAAATTCGAAGAGCTTGTATAGATATGTTTACAGAGAGATTATCAAAAAAGTCTGATGAAATTTGTTACCTGGCAAATCACAACAATTATTCAAATTGTTAAGTTTAGGCAATCACGAATGTCATTAATTATCTTGTAGTTGATATTAATTCTTAATTAACTGCTTTAACTTTAAGTATTTCGGGAGCTCGGACTTCGGGGGTTTTTATTGTTTAGACTTATTGAAACATCTGAAGAGTGGAGCTCTGAAGCGACCGTTAGATATTTACCTCTTTAAAAATTAGGTGGCTCCAGAACTCCAGAGGTTATTAGGATCATTTGATCAAAAGGAAAAACTCATCAACGACGCATATCGTGCACACCTTTTTTTTTTTTTAGACAGTAATGGTTATGTTTTTGGTATAAAGAACTGACATTGCAGTTGTCGAGTGCTGTGCCAATAAAAATCTGTCTTATTGAGACATTTTTTGATAAAGTTCTTGGAACTAGGAAGTAAAACAACAATCCAGTTTGTGGACATTCTGGTTAGAAACAAACTATAAGGAAGGAAAGAGACTATATGTAACTGAAATACAATAAGAAAGGTGGTAGTGGTGATGAGATGGAGGGGATGGTGTTGCTTAGTCGTCATCGTGTTTGGTCAGCACCTGGGATCTGGTGAGCTTCTTCATTTTGGTTTTAGGACAGACTTGTTGTTTGATGAGCTTCTTAATCTTGGTCATTTTAGACTGCAAGTATTTCAGTCACTCCTCCAACGATGGATTTGGCTTGGATATTGAAGCCATGAAGTCCTTTCTTGAGGCTTGGAGATAATCGCTTATCCTTAGACACAACTTTGCTTTGCTGCAGAGAGAAGAGATCGACCTATGCTTCTTGTTGTCCATGATGATATGGTGGTCACGAGAGTTCTTCTGATTCTTAGAGGAATGATCTTTGCTACTGTTGTCAATGTGATGAGACTTGGAGCCAATTTGTTGGAGCCTCTACCAGGTCAGGGCCTTGAGATTCGTAATATATTGCAAAAGATTTGATTCTGTTATTAGGGGTGGGATCTCGGATTCACGAGAAAGTCATTGGGTAAAACTGCTAGCACCTCTGCCAGCCTTAAGGAATATTGAAGAAAGAAATGAAGCCATCAATAGAGAGGATACTTCTACCCATAAGCATACCATTGTTGGCTTCCAAGTCAGCCAAAGCCTTTAGCCCCCTTAAAATGTGGAAGAAGTGAATTTTTTGAAACTTGGAGACCAACATCTTAATTGTTGTGAGCAGATAGGCAAGGTGGACATGTGACAGATTCTTTTTGGAGATCACTACTTTCAAAATGACCCTTGAGTCTCCAAAGACCACTGAAGACTTGAGATTTTTTCTTCAATCCAGCAATAGGCCCTGCCAAAGAGCAAGAGATTCTGCTCTATTATCGGTATCCTAGCCTAGACCCTAGGCATAGCTCAGGGTCAGATCTCCAACTGGGATTAGTAGCACTCCCCCTATGCTAGTTGCTCATGGGTTCCCTTTGGAATCGCCATCGAAGAAGAGGCAGTGGTCTTCCAAGGATGACCTCCATTTGATGAAGTCTTTCTCATCCAATCGTGTTAGGGTCCTAAATCGCACATAGGTAGAACAATATATTCAGATGTAATAAAGGTCAATATTAATAAGACCTTTCAATAAATAGAATAAGGCGAATGTACGAAGACCTAATAGAAGCTTCCGATTCTAGAAGGATCTTCCTCTTGATGCTTCTTTTTATATAAATAGGAGTTGAGGGTATGATAACCCTAGCTTGGATATTATTGTAATAGAGCTCTGCTCAACTAGAGGTTGCCCCCTCGAAGAGGCCTATGAACATTGCTTTCAGATTCAAAGTGTTATTTCTGTTGTTATTCTTATATCATTTCAGTGTTATTGTGGTGAATGTTCTGGTTATATTGCTTTTATTCTTCCATTACTAGCATTTTATTTCTGTTATGGATACATTTTATATCTGGTATATTACAAGTGTTATTAGAGCACTTTCCTCGGAAAAAAGTGTGGGTTAAATTTTTTTCAGGGTAGAGATGTATTCCGGCATCTTTAAGCCATAGATATTTGTCGTTACATGCATAAACCCGTGGTTGAGGGGTTCATACACGTAGGAAATACAAGTGGTACTTAAGCACACATCTATTGGACACCCTTGTAACCCCTGTTGGTACCCCTTCGAGTGGTAGTGTATTAGACAACACCTGTGTACGGATCGACCTAGATTACCTGAAACCCTCTTTAGATAAACCGATCGTTCGCCTGACTGCTATAGTGTCACCGAGAACAACACTCGGGAAGATACTCTCTAGTACATGGGTAGTCAAGTAGTACGACTAATGGTATGGTATATCCTCCTTAGTTAGTGCCCTGAGATATTGGGTTGAGTACTACTGTTGGACCCTGCACGTATATTAGAGAGCTATATCATAGGGAAAGCCTTTTTCTGTAGAACCCTTGAATACCTAACCCTTGGGGACAGAAACATAAAAAAATTAAAACAAACAAGATCTATTGTCACGCAACTATGTTCGGGTTTCCAAGTAAATACACATTTCTTTCTGGTT
>SNQJ01S0016401.1:0-18316 GCA_010110895.2 Picea sitchensis | reverse complement strand
GAATAAGGCGGATGTAAGAAGACCTAATAGAAGCTTCCGCTTCTAGAAGGATCTTCCTCTAGATGCTTCTTTTTAGTATAAATAGTAGTCGAGGGTATGAGAACCCTAGCTTGGATATTATTGTAATAGATCTCTTCTCAACTAGAGGTTGCCCCCTCAAAGAGGCCTGTGAACATTGCTTTCAGATTCAAAATGTTATTTCTGTTGTTATTCTTATATCTTTTCATTGTTATTGTAGTGAATGTTCTGGTTATATTGTTGTTATTCTTCCATTACTAGCATTTTATTTATGTTCTGCATACATTTTATATCTGGTATATTACAAATCAGATTTCCCACTCTACATATGGAGGGAAGATGGGAGTCACCCTTTGCTGGAGGTTTGGGACAAAAGCTTGCAGCCACTAGTATTCTTCAGCATCGAGAAATCTAGAATTGCGGAGGTTTATTTTAGTTTCCATAGCTTCACTCATCAAGGCTCTAGATTTTATTGCTACCCTGATAGGGCTGTATCTTTGATTTCTGAAAATTATGTCATTCCTCTCAAGATAGATTTTCCAGCAAGTGAATCTTGGTATCCACATCCAAGAAGTCTTGAGAAGCTCTTTTTTGGTGAGGTAGAATGGAGCATAAGTGGCCCAATTTTTTAGCATGTCTTGAATGGTAATAGACATATTGAAACTGTCTTGGTTCATCTTTAGGGCTTCGCTCTAGGTTTCTTTTTGAAAGGGGAAAAGGAGGAACAAATGGTCAACGTTTTC
The DNA here is from genome assembly GCA_010110895.2 of Picea sitchensis. Lineage (NCBI taxonomy): Eukaryota > Viridiplantae > Streptophyta > Pinopsida > Pinales > Pinaceae > Picea > Picea sitchensis. The sequence goes on along the minus strand of SNQJ01S0016401.1, from coordinate 17,555 downwards.
CTCTTCAACCAAGAACAAAGGGAATCTATATGGGCCTTCCCACCCCCTCCGCCTTAGATTATCACAAGTTAGCACGCTTCTGTGGGCTAACATCCAGAAGAAGAAATCAACCTTTGGTATGGAATTAAAATTCCATAGGGATTTCCATTGAGAGGGGTCTGGCTGGGAAGAAGGGATCACTTGGAGAATATGATACCCTTCTACTGCAGAGTACTTTCCAGAGGTAGCACCCCAGCCTCGTTTATCTTTGGCCAAAGATTTTAGAGGTGACATCCCTTGGAGATGATCAATGAGTTTCCTGGCTTCAGCTTCTAGATTTCCAGGATAACCACCTAGATCCCAAGATTCCCAGATTCTCTCTTCATCCTTTCCCCATCTGGAAATGTCCCACAGGGTGTGAAGGTTTATTCTCTACATCCAATTTTTAATATTGTCTAGCTCTCCATTATGATTTAGGGGAGGGTCTCCAAGGATCTGATCCTTCCAGATGCTTATGGATTTACCATTGCCTGGGATCCAGTACAACCTGTCTTTAAAGGAGTCGAGGACTCTAATACACATCATGAAAATGGGGGATCCTTTTAGCACTCTCAAAGGCAGATCTAAGCATCTAGTTCACTGCCCTTGGAAACATTTCTTCCACAACACTCTTTTACTCCATGAGAGTTTCCCAGAAACTATATTCCATAGAATCTTGGAGCCAAGAGTTGATTTTTGGTTGGCTAAGTCCCGTATTTGAAGACCTCCTTCCAGGAGAGGTTTTTTGACTTTGTCCCTACTCACTAAGTGCAGATTTCACTCATTTTTCTTCCCACCTTCCCAGAGGAATCTTCTCAGCATCCCTTCCATCTTGTTGATGAAAGATTTAGGGGCCAGAAGAATGGAATTTTGGTATATGGAAATACTGATTAGAACTGATTTCATAAGCACCACCTTTCCTGTTATATTTAGCCAGTTGGCTCCCCAAGCTTGGATTCTGATTTCCATTTTGTCCAGAATCGATGTCCAATGAGCAACTTTGGAGTTCTTTTTGAAGATGTGGATTCCCAGGTATTTGAAGGAGTCCCAATCTATCATTCCTTCCATGTCAAGGATTCTGGAAAGTGCAGCAATCTCTCTGGTGGAACAGTTCCATCCATAGATCATGTTTTTTTGATAGTTTATCTTGTTGCCTGATACTTATTTATAAATATCCAAATTGCATTTGAAATTCCTTGCAGTATTCATGCTTGCTCCTCCCAAAAGCAATGTGTCATCAGCAAGTTGAGCATGGTTAATGTCTTCAGCATTATGGACTATTCTGAGGCCTGAAAGGGTTTGATTCAACTGATAGTTATCTAATTGGAAGCTTAGTATCGAAGCTTGGATGGCATAGAGAAGGGGCGATAAGGGGAATCCTTGTCTCAACCCCCTTGAGGCTTGGAAAAAATCTGTTGAGTGACCATTCCCCAGAGGGACGATCCATGGAGTTGCAATGCAGGCTTTCACTCAAGTTGTGAACTTTTGTGAGAAGCCCATTTTCTCCATGACTATAAAAAGATACTCATGTCTAACTCTATCAAAGGCGTTGGAAAGATCTAACTTGATAACCATTCCTTTTTATTTTCTCTAAGTGCTTGAGTGTATGGCTTCTTGAACCAACACCAGATTATCTAGTATCTGACAACCTTTGATAAACCCCCCTTGGTTCTTTGGGATGATGGATGGAAACACTTCTTTAAGCCTCATTGCAATTACTTTGGTAATTATTTTGTATCATGTGTTGCAGAGAGATATTGGTCTGAATATGATGAAATGAGGAACGCCTTTATCTTTCGGAATCAGTGCCAGAAACTTTGAATTGGTGTTGTCGCCTAGCTTCGTGCAATTCTGCAATTTTTGAGCCATTTTTAACAAGTCATCTTTGATGGTGGTCCAACAATCCTTGTAGAATCTTACTGTGAATCCATCTGGCCCAGGAGCTTTGTCTGCCTCCATTAGATCAAGGGATTTTTTTATTTCTTTCATACTGAGTGGAGTAGTCAGCTTCCTATTGTATGTTTCATGCATGAGTGGGGGAATCAAATCTAGGGGGTAAGATTTTTCATCTAGCAAAGTTTCTTCCGAGGTAGTGTACATATCTTTGAAGAAGGAGTGAGCAACTTTCTTGATCCCTTTAAAATCTGTAATCATTTGATCTTGGTACTGTATTTCATTAACTGATTTGAAATTCTTTCGAGATTCATCTTTCTTGTGGAAGTAGATTGTGTTTTTGTCACCTGCTTGCAGCAACAGGCTTTTGGATTTTTGCCTCTAATGTTCCTCCTTCAATCTGCAAGCTCTATGGATTTCTTTTTGAAGGTCAGCCTCTTTGCCTAAAATTGTGATGGTGACATCAAAGAGCTCTAATGTGAGTTGATGGGCCTCGAGGGCTTCCTGCACTTCTTTCCTTTGGGAGGAGGGGGATTTGAGAGACTTGGCCCAACATTTCAACGCTTTTTTAAGAGCTCTTAGATTTTCTTCCCAAATGAAGAAAGGAGAGCCATGGATATAAATGTTCCAAGCTGTGGAGATGATATCTTGGAAGTCCTCTTGTTGGATCCATAGGGGACTGAATCTGAAGGGGATAGGGCCAATATTTTTATCTGAGGTTATCTCAAGAAGGATGGGTTTGTGGTTAGAGGCATAGATAGGCAGGATTTTGGAGGAGGCCAAGAGACCAAAGGTTAGGAAAGAGGACTGAATTAGGAACCTGTCCAGATGAGAAGCAATATGCCCTAGGCCCAAGAGTTTGTTTGACCAAGTGAACTTCCCCTGAGTGGGCTTGATATATTCTAGGTCCCAATCTAGAATGATATCCTCCACCCATTCTCTTGCAGGATCTCTAACTGGGAAGCCACCTTTATTTTCATCGACAGTGAGAGTTAGATTCAGATCACTTGGAACGATTACATTGTCTAGATTCTGTGAGATAAGGAAGGATTTTAAGGAGTCCCAGCAGGATTTTTTTTTTCCGAAAATAGGACTGGAACATAAACATTAAACAGACTTACTTGGTTTCCTGAGTCTTTGTGGAGCAGGTTGGTGAAGAGCCAATGCATGTTGCTTTCTTTAGAAGTTATCTCGAACTTGGAGTCATCCCAGAAGGTGTCTATCCCTCTTGAATCTCCTCTTGAACTTACTTCTTTCGCTTGGCATTTTTTCCAGACCTCACTACATGAATATAGGAGGGTTTTGTCCTCCATTTTTGTCTCCTGGATGAGGAGGACTTCGGGAGAATACATTTTCACAATGTCTTTTAGGGCTTCTACTTTGAAATTGCTAGAGAGTATTCTGCAGTTCCAGGAGATGTATTTCATTAATTACCTTGGGGGAGTGTGGCTCCCTTTGGTGCCGAGCCCTGCGTTTTGGTAGATATGGTGTTTATGATTCCTTTGAGCATTTGTTGAGAGCCTTGTAGAACGTCCAAGTAGTTTTTTTCCTCTCTCTCTTTTTTCTTGGTCTTCCTTCCCAACTTGGATTTTATAGGTGTGACTTGCGAGTTTCTTGATTCAGTTCCTCCATCTTCTGAGACCGCCTCTATGTCTGATCCTAGACCTATGTGTTATTCTTCTACATCCTTATTCTTGGTGATCTCTTCGGATTGAGGCAGGTCAGTGGTTTCCCCTAGTACCTTTTCTTGAGTACCTATCAATTCTTGGATTTCTCCTACATTAGGATTATTCCCCGAGGATGGTTCTTCTTTCATTGCATCCTTGGGTTTTTTGGGCTAAGGCTTCTCCTGGGGGCCTGTGATTTTCTTCTCGGCTGGCTTTGTGGTTTCTTTTCCTTATTTGACCTTTTTCCATCCTTCTCCTTCTTCTTTATCTTCTGGTTGGGGTTTTTGGCAGTTTTGCTGGAAGTGACCGTGTTCATGACAATTTTTGCATTTGAATGGGAGTTGTTCGTAGTCCAACTTTTGGTAGTGGTACCAGGTCCCCACCTTGAGATTTACGACTTTGGGTAGTTCAACTTCCGGATCTACCTCAACATAGAGTCTTGCATAGGTGTATCGAGCTTTATTATCAGCTATGTCAATGAATCTACCTAGCCCATTCCCGATTTTTTGAAGGCAGAGGTAGTCCCAGCAATGGATCGGCAAGTTGGAGAGCCTGACCCAGACTGGAACCTCTTTTGGAACGTCTACTGTGGGATCAAAATCAGACATCCACTTGTTGAGGTAAAGACCCTGGGTCCCCATGAAGTATGGGTCACTTCTGAATATTAAATCTCGGTCTTCCTTCGAGATGAATTCAAAAATAAAGAAACCCCTTCCCACAGCATAGAAGGTTACGGTTTTTTTGTGATGGGGTCTCCAATTTCTTTGTATCCAATCATTTTTTGTTTTTGCAGAGGGCTAGAGCCTCATGAACCTCCTGATCAACCCCTTTTCAGCCAGGGTCAGGGCAATTTTTATTGGTTGATCTTCAGGAAGGTCGATTTTTGGAATGGCTTCCAATTTTTTAATGAATTTCAGAATTGGGGGGGGGGCTTCAATTTATTCCCAACTGGATCAACTAGATGCCTAAATGCTTCATCTGCAGCAATCGGTGGGGTGGGAGGCGACTCCCCACCCCTAGGTGAACTCATGATGCTTGACTGAACCCTAGCGGTTGCCCGTCGTCTCCTTTGTGAGTGATTTAATCAAGGAATTAGGGATCTTGATCGCAAGAATATAGTTCGTGCACACCTTATTATTAACTAACCAGTAACAAATTTGTTTTAAAATTAAAAGGCCACTTTCCAAGTTTCTTCTCTCTTCGGGTAAAATTTTATTTTCATGAGGTACAAAATATAAAGCTCGAAAGTTCATAATTGTGTGTGTTATAAAATAGGCTCCATCTGGGGATCACATCTCCCTGTGAGACACTGAAGAACACTAGACCAGGTGCCTTTATTGGGAAAATGGAGTCATTATTTCATTTCTGGGAAACACCTTTAGGGATTAATCATACAGAGAAAAATTGAACTTCAACCACATCTCAGAAAACCTTCAAAACATCCCCAACTATAGATATCAAGTTAGTCTATTTAAAATTTCACTTTCCTGAAACTGAGTTCGTATTTGTTCAAGATAATCAAAATGACTTTAACCAAAATATCAGAATTTGATCGACTTCGTTCGCATCAAGGTTGAGTAGATGTAACAATTTATTTATGGAATCCCTCGTTGGTCCATAATGTAAATATTACCGGAAAGAGAATTAGATGTCAGAGTATGTTTTCTAGATATGTATGACAACCATATAGATATTGTAGATATTGCTTCACTACTAGTGAGTCTGTTCAGTACCTCGGTGAATTTATCTACCTATCCCATTGAATTTCCTTTCACCACTTCAATTAGCACTTTTGCATTTTGCTGAGATGAGGGAAATCATTACATGAATTTCCTTCCATCATCTATTTTTGGACAAAATTGGGGCAATCGAATTTCGAATTTCCTTTCACCATTTGTCTTATATTTTAATATTTTGAAGTGGGGGCAATCAATTTGTATGTATCATATGAGAGATGGTATCTGCTTAAATTTTTTAAAAGGGAGGTTTGTCATAATTTTTTAAGTATACTCTGAGACTAATTTTCTTCCAATTTTCAATACACCTTCGCCTATAGGGAAGATTTTATAGGGATTTTGATTTTCATGGATCAACCTTGAGTGAATTAGTCGGTTTAAAATCCAATAGAAGGGTTAAAGTTATCAGTATTATCTTGGACATACTTTCTTTCAGTTAAAATCAAAGGAACATAAATATTTTCTCCTAATCTTGTTTCGGAGATATGTTTCTAAGTTTTAGGAGTCAAGATGTAATTCTTTCTTTCTATGAAGATCCAGGAAAGGTAACGAAAATCAGAAGAGAATAAAATCTCATGGATAGGAAAATAAAACAGAACGATGGCTCAGAGGGGAAGACACAAAAGAATCTCATTCTGACATAAGTTTGTTTATTGATTTTGAACTTCTTTTCAAGCCCTTTGTTTATTGATATTTGAACTTCTTTTCAAGCCCCTTATATCCTTAATTTTTTTTTTTTTTTTTTCATTTTCTCCTTTATTCAGAGAAGGCTTAAGAATTAATCTATAATATTTATACTTTTATGATCTTTGATCATGTGACAATATCTATATGAGTGAAACCTCCTTTACATCCAATAAGATTTATTTAAAATTTTAGCTTGGACTAGCGGGATAGGAGTTCATACCTCAGATATCCTTTGTATTTTGAATCAAGCAAGTTATTAATTTAACACATGTTTTGAGAGAAAGCAAATGTTTTGAAAACTGAGTGTTGGATTTCAATACATCCTTATATCTAAACTGACAGTAAGTATTATGCACGAGAACAAAAATGGGAGATGTCAGAAAATTTCGCAGAATAGAAATGATATGTGGTACATATGCTTTTATATTTTTATTTCATGATATCAAGTAAAGTTGGTTTATTTACGAAAAAAATTAAAATTTGGATAGTTTACAAAAGGAAAATAAAACTAAAAATTGAAACAGAAAACAACGTCAATCTATATCAGTATGTACAATGGGAATCTGAAATATGACTATTGCATAAAATGTTTTAGGCAACGCCCGCTGATAGGAGAGTCAATAATTTTTTCGTCGAAGTTTTCCAGTAAGAAGGAAGTTTTCCCCTCAGCAGTTGCAATCCTAAATGGTCTGAACAAGAGATGGTCGAACTTGCCATGTTTCCCTGCATTTTCTTTCCTAGCGTCCCACTTCAAAACTAAATTGCCAGGGAGAAACTCCTCAATCTTTTTTATCGAAAAGGGCCTTCATATTATCTTGGTACTTTTGAATTTTTTCATCTACTTCGACCCTATTTTGCTGGAATTCGATTATTTAATTTATCCTTCTTGTAACGTTGTTTGACTCTTTATTTTCATCCTTCCAGAGCTTCATCACAGGAAGAGCAAGATTGATAGGAAGGACAATGTCAGTACCATAAACCAATTGAAAAGGGGGCATACCTATTGATTTCTTGGTGCCGATTTGATTCACCCATAAGGCATATTTTAGGTGAGCATGCCAAGCCTTCTTATTTCCTGTCAACACTTTTTTATTATAGTCATTAGGATCTTGTTGGATGATTCGGTCAACCCATTCCCCTAAGGATAATAGGTTGTAGAATGCCGTAACACAATGTTGTATTTTTGGCAGAAATTGACCATATCCATAGATTTGAAAGCTTGGGCGTTGTCGGTGACTATTTTTCGAGGACAACCAAATCTCGATAGGATGTTCTCTTCCAAGAAGTTTATTACTATCGAATTTTTATCATTCCGAGTTGGAATGGCTTTGAACCACTTCGTGAAGTAATTGATAGTGGTTAAAATCCATTTATGTTGGGTTCTTGACTGTGGATGTATTTCTCCGATGAAATCTAGACACCATTTTTGAAAGGGAGCTTCTGCTTTGATTGAGATTAAAGGTAGTGCAGGGAGATTTTGCTTACCAGAGAACAGTTGGCAAGAGTTGTAGGATCTGACCTTGGAATTCATGTCAGTAAATAACTTTGGCCAATAATATCCATCTCTTAAAATATTTTAGGTCGTTTCCCTCCAGGCGTGGTTTCCTCCACACACTCCTTCATGAAATTCATTTATGACACTTTCTATTTCAGATTCTATTAAGCAACATAACAATAAAACCTAGAGGATCCTCCCAGTACAAATGGCCATCAATAATACAATATTTAACTGTGTGTAGCTTCAAATTTTTCGCTTTGGATGGAGTCATGTCATTCGGGCACTGAAGGGTAAGGAGGTATGAAACAATATTGCAATACCAAGAAGAGGAAGAAAACTTATCTTCGATCTGAATCGTAGGGGTTTGATCATCAATATCCTCTATATCTAGGAGATATCTGTGTGATTCCAAGTGTTTTATCCCGAGCGCTCTAAAATTTGATTCGGTTAACAGTTTCGCTAGGCCTTGACCTTTGACTAGCTTGGTCAGTTTCACTTCTAGATCAAATTCTCTAATTTTAGCCAACCATCATTCTCTTCTCCCATCATTTTCCAGCTGAACTAAAATGTCTTTGATAACATTAGTTGGCACGTAAGCGATTATCTTGGAATGCAGTACATATGTCCTGAAATCCTTGAGATCCTTCACCATTGCGTATGATTTTTTCTCAAGTATATCATACTTTAATTATGCATCCCTGAGTATTTTGCTGAAGAAATATATTGGTTGTTTGAATCCCTCCTCGTTCTTTTGCAGGAGTACTATTGCAACAGTATGTTCGAAAGTGAATGAGAATATCAGGAATTCCTTTATATAGTCTAGACTTGCTAACACCGGTTCTTCCCCTATAGATTTCTTGACATGCTCAAATGATTATTTAGCCTCAAAAGTCCATTTCACTTTTTTTTCTTTCTTCAACACATTTGTAATCATTTTAATTATTTCAGCAAAATTGGGAATAAATCTTCTCAAAAAGTTGAACTTCCTAAAAAAGATTGAATTTCTTTTCTGTTCCTAGGAATATTAATCATGTCTATAGCCTCAACTCGTTTAGGGTCAACCTTGATTCCTTATTTTGACACTATATGACCCAATAGATTACCTTCCTACATAGCGAAATGTGATTTCTTAGGATTAAGAGACAAACCGAACTTTCTGCATTTTTTAAAGTTTTGTCTGAGGTGTAGTAGATGTTCTGCATCAAAGTGAGAAAAAATTGTCAAATCATCAAGATAAATAACAATGAACTTGTCTTTCTCATAGACGAATGCGATATCCATCGCTCTCTGCAAAGTATCCCCTGCATTCATCAAACCAAATGGCATTTTATCGTACATAAAAGTTCCCCATGAAGTGGTAAACACAGTCTTTTCTCTGTTGTCTTCATGGACAACGATTTGATTATATTCGGAAAAACCATCGATCATGGACATCCTATTAGATCCAACTACCTTCTCTAGAACATGATCCATTTTTGGTAGTGGGTAGTTTTCTTTGAGGGACGACTGATTTAAGTTTCTAAAATCTACACAGAGCCTTATTTCGCCATTTTTCTTTCTGACGGGTACCAAATTCGCTACCTATTCAGAATACTTGAGTGGAATGATAATTTTCGCATCGAGAAGCTTCCTGTTTTTCCTTTCTATCACTGGCAGGAGAATAGGATTTATTTGTCTGAGTTTCTACCTGAAATATTTTATACCATGTTTCAAAGGAATCTTGTGTTCAATAATACAGGTATCGTAAGTTTTCAGATCATCATAGGACCATGCAAAAACATCTTTGTATTTCCTAAGAAACTCAGTGTACCTATTATTCATTTGGATTGGAAGGTATTTAGATATATTGACCAGTTTAGGGCCTTCTTCAGTTCCTATATTACAGTCTTCAACCTCTTCGAACTGAGGTCGTAAGGTATACTTTAAAGGTATGTCATCCTGGTCAAACAATCTCTCTAAGGGGATCGGACTTCTGGGGATTTGATTGTTCTTAAGTACGAGCATGTGGTGGTTTGTGATATTATCCTGGAACTTTGCAGGGTCTTCACCTTCCTAAACGACCCAAATAGGATCATTTTGGTTTTCCTGATCTATGTGAGTCTCATAAAAATCGTCGACCATTTCAAGGAACTGTTTGATTTGTTCGTCGTCTTCAAAGACTTTCCAGTGCTGAACATTGTTTCGGATCGAAGGCATGTGTCTGATTTCGATGTGATACTTTATTTTTAGGACAATATGTGGTATAAAGGTCGCAACAGATTTGGCTAAAGAGTCAGCTTGTTGATTTTCCATTCTGGGAATAAAGTGAATATTAAAAGATGAGAAGAAATTTTCTATCAAATCCTACGTGCAATTTCTGTATGACCTTAGCCTTGAATGTTGATATTGATACTGTTGTTTTATTTTTTTCACAATGAGCTCTGCGTCACCATAAACTATCAAATGTTTGATTTTTAACTTTCTGGTAGCTTCCAATCCTAAGACTAAGGCTTCATATTCACAAACATTATTCATATAATCAATATCCCACTGTAATATATATGAGAGGGGAATAACTTACTCATCTCTTGGTGCTACAAATAACACTCTAGCCCCTTCTCCTTCATAGGATGAAGCTCCATCAAAAAACTTTTTCCACATTCCTTCTCTATTATTTACACTTTTCTTTGTTTTTCTACTTTTTTATTTTCTTCTTCTGTACATTCTTCAAAATCATCGTCTATAGATAATATACAATTTGCTAAGTCATGATCAACAACATAGACTGGGTAATTATTGGGGTCAGGGATGATTCTAAGGATGTAAATTTATTTTAAAATGTAGAAACCTTGGCGAATCTTACTAATCCTTCATATGTCAACTATAAATGATTGGCGATATTTTTGTAAAAATATTCAAATTTATAAGGATTTTATATAGTTTTTATAAAATTTTGGCGATTTTAAAGGTAAAATAATTTTATCCTATAGAATTTGGGCGAATCATTTTTAAAATAGCGAATCTCGTTTTTGGAAAAACAATGGAAAATTAGCCCATGAGCAAAATTTATCCCCTAAAATCATCCCTGATTGGGATTTTGGGGGTCACTTACAATATATGCCAATCTAGTTTCTCTGTACAGTCGAGTGAATTTTCCATCAAAAATCAGGATCATAGCATAAGTCATATCCAGTTGAACTGATCCTCCTAATTTGGTGCCCCAAGACCTGGACTGAAGCATGTCATACTTGGAAGGGATGCCAGCAATGACCACATCCATAATGATACTTTTTACAGGGATCTGAGAAAGATTTACTACCAAATATTTAATCATGTCGAGACACTTAACCTTTCTAGAATCAAACGAGTACAAGTATTGATAAGGTCTAGTGATTTTGAGGCCTAGCTTCTCCATCATAATTTTAGGCATTAAATTATGAGAGGCCCCAAAATCTAACATACAATTGTGGAGTAAATGGTCATGCAAAGTTAGTGTAATTTAAAATGGAGAAACAAAATCCTTGTTGTTTTTGATGTGTGGACCGAACATGATCATAGGTCTTTCATCTTGTAGATTAATAACATCTCCATGACATTCGGCCTCCAAAAAATTTATCACTTTAGCAATTTGATTTTTATAAATCGGTTTTTTTGCAAGTTCAACCAGAGGCATGGGGATTTTAATTTTATTAAGCTCATTTTCTAAACTGAAACCTCCAACTATTTTTTCGGTTTCTCTGGTTGGAATTTTTTCTTCTGTATTTTCCGGTTTCTTAGTTTGCGTTGTTCTTATTTCAACTGGTTTTGTTTAGGCATCTTGTGTTTCAGTTGGTGTTTTAGTAACTGTCGCCTCATTGATTTTACTTCGTGGCAAAATATTTTTGGGTGGAAGATTCATAGATTTTTTCTCTATGGGCCTTAAATCATACTATTTTTGGAATTCGACCATTATTGAGTCGGCAAGCCCTTGATACATAGAATCTCCCATATTTTTTATTCTTTCCTCATTATTAAACAAGGATTATAGGTCTAAATATTTTTCATAATCCTTCCTGGTTAAGTGTGGCTCCAGATCGTCATCGCTAAGGTTATACAGATCTTCTTCTAGCTCCTCATAATTTTTCATTTCATCTCTCTCCATAAAATTTTTAGTTTTAAATGGAGCTTGGATCTTTTGATATTCATTTTCTATTTGTCTTTGTTGTATCTGAGGGTTAGGGTTTCTCTTGAACTGATTCCTAATGTATGGATCAGGTTTGGCTTGATCTAATTCCATCCTGGATATTTTGTTTGATAAATCTTTGATTATCTTGGCCATCTCATCCATCTTTTCTTCTGCGGACTTCCCAGATCCAGAGGGTCCTGCTTGTTCTTTGAAACGCCTAGGTTATTTGCTTCCCATCTCAATCTTAGTTTTTAATTTCATGGATTCCATCATATTAAATTCAATTTCTATGGCATCATCCCGCATTCCTGACAAAGTGGTTGATCTTATTTCTCTTAAGAGGGGAGAAAAGTCAAGTTCAAAGGCCCCTGCAAAAGTTTCCTTTGCAGAAGGTTGAGAAGGTTTGAATTCAACTGGGATTTTGTTATACAATTTTTTGAACCTCTGAGTAAATTCAAGGACTGATTCAAATTTTTTTTTTCTTAGAGCCTTTAATTCTATTAAATAATAGAGACAATCCTTTTTCTCTTCCCATTTTCTTAAGAAGGCATTTTCTAGATCATCATATGACCGTATGGAACCTATAGGGAGACCTATGAACCAGTTCCTCACTTGTCCTTAAAAGTTTTGTACTAACAATCTTGATTAAACATCCTCATGTTCGATGCCAAGGATATCAACAAACTGATCAAAAAAGGTTATGTGTTCTGTTGTGGTTAGATCTCCTTCTCCCATGAATTTTGGTAGTTTTTTCATATAATTTTCGAGCAAATCATGAAGGAAGGCAGGGAATACCAAGGGAGTGTATCTGGAATCTACCTTGGCAAATATTCTAGGAGTCAAAGCTTGTCCTTGACCTTGTCCACCTACTCCTCTGCCTCCGACGCCACCAACACCAGCCATTGGAAGTCTAGGAGATGAACTTCGGGAGCTATAAAGGGGATTTTAAAAATCTTTGAGGGACTGAAGTGGTGACATTTCGACTACTTTGAGATGTGGTGAAGGAAGTTCCAGAAAAAGGACATTAGGAGATGGAAAATCTAAAAGAGGATGAAAACGGAAATGTGGTTTGGTTTCCTTAGACTTACAAGATGTATATATAGGAGAACCAATAGGTGGTGAATCAGGGTATAAAATATATTCTTCAGAGTTTCAGGAAAATGAAACCTTTGCTTTAGGAAAGGATAGAACCGATAGGGTGTCAATGACAATGAGTATCAAAAGCGATCTCTTTTTCTCACTGGTAAAAGTATCTGTTGGGTCAATCTCGAATTTTATGTCAGGAACAATTACCTTTGGATTTTTGAGTTTAGACTCAGGATTACTAATCAATGCCTCTGCAGAATGAATTCTTTTAAAACTTTCGTTGGGGGAAAATTCTTCGTTCTGGACCTTAGCATTAACTTGCATAAATTTGGGTTGATATACTTTACCTATTGATGCAACCGTTGATTTGAGGTATCCCTTTGGTTTCAACAACTTTTCGGGATTTGACAATGGTCTGGTCTGCTTATTGTCTGGATTTTTTCTGGTATTCTTTTGACCGAATGGCAATTTTGTCTATGGTGGAGTCACCAAGTGAAAGATAAAAATAATCCTTACTTATGTATTCAATCTTTGTTCACCATCAAAGATAGAAATTTACCTTGTCATTTTCTTAGGGAAAATAACTTTGTTTCTTCGTCCCCGGTAGTGGTGCCAAAAATATGTTGTTACTGAGATTAATCCTAAGGCTCAAAGAGTAATTTCAGGCATCATGAATGTTTAAAGAGAATTTTTTAAAGAGTTCTTTTCTTACCTATAGTTATACGAGAAATGATCCTTAAATGAAATTAATAATAGGACAGGACAGAGGTTGTATTCCATTGTCCGAGGCAAAATTATAATACCAAATGGTGTGAAGAAGAGTTACAAAAATGTTAAACAAATCAAGGCATCAATTGCAGAAGAGTATCACCCTATTTGCAGTGGAATAAAAGTAGAGAGCACACCGTTGAACAGGATATGAAATGCAGTAATTCACGCGGCTTGCAGGTCTTTCTTTACTTATAGTAAATATAGAGGAAAAACTGCTTACCTGATGAATTGTTGATATAGTGTGATCACAGTAGTTGTAATACTAAATTGAAACCAATCAATTTTCAAGGAATTATATCAAGAAATTTAGAGAAATTAAAATACAGAGGAAACACATAACTCAAACTGAACGAAAAATTAGAATCTTTGTCTGCACTTGTATTAATTCTAAAAAAGGAGAGTTTTCCCTATTACATCTGGAAATAAGCAGCCATGAATAGATCTGAAATTTATCTATTTATACAAAAGTTGTCACAACTCAAAACCGTTGGACTTCATGCAATACCTCCTAAAAATGGAATGTAATTCGAATGAAACGACAGTAGACAGATATTGTTTGAGATGGCGTTTTCATATGTCTCTTCATCTGCTTGCAGACGCACTTGTTTTCCTTTTCTCTTTGAATTGGGCACAGATGTCGATTGAGGCCACCATAATCATTTGTTTATTTTCCTCATCATCTTATTCTGTTGTTATCTGTTCTTTGGATGTGTTTATTGGAAAAATAATATCAGTTGGAAACATGGGGGGAGTGACAATGCGACATGTATCTTAGTGCTGGCTCGTTACGCGATGGATAATAATTACGAGAAAGAATAACTTCTCACGAATAGGATGACGTGAGGACAAGTGTAGGTGGTGGGGTAAATAGGGTAATTGATGTGGAAGGTGTGACAAGTGTTGCTCCAACATCCCTTTATGTTTCTCTATTTTATGGGGGCACGAGGGAGTGGTTTGAAGTAACCTTCTTTTCATCCCAAAATGCATCGAGTGATGCCATGTACCCCCAAGAGAAAACCATGGTTTTAAATTGCAGGATTTCCCTTCGAAATTAAACCTCGTGCAACTTTGCCCCCTGCAATCGTTCTCAAACGTTGATCTCCACGATTCATTAAAATTAGACTATCAATCTTCACAAAGTGAGATAAGAATCCAAAGTTAATTCGAGGCCACAGCTCTTGGTGATATGTAGAGAAGATAAATAAAATTTCGTACAATTCCTGTCGCTCGATATGAGCAGGGGACATGTGTTAGACAATCCCCATATTTGAGTATTTCATACTCAAAGGGGAGGCAAGCAGTACTGAGTAAAGAACTCCCAAAGACCCGAAGCCCATATGGACCGTTGATCAAAGAGGACATGTGGTAGGAGATCCTGTAGTTCAGAGACTTAGTATTTCAGAGATTTTCACCTCGAAATTCCCAAAGCCCGGAGTTTTGAAGTAAATCCTCGCCATTGAAATAAAGAGGACATGTGGTAGGAGATCCTGTACTTCAGAGACTTAGCATTTTGGATATTTTCACCTCAGAAAGCCTGAAGCCCGGAGTTTCAAAGTAATTCCTCACCGTTGAAATCAAGAGGACACGCGACAGGAGATCCTTTACTTAGGAGACTTAGCATTTCAGATATTTTCACCTCGGAACACCCGAAGTCCAGATTTCCAAAGTAAATCCTCTTCGTTGAAATCAAGAGGACACGCGACAGGAGATCATGTACTTCAGAGACTTAGCATTTTGAAGATTTGCACCTCGGAACACCTGAAGCCCATAGTTCCAAAGTAAATCCTCACCATTGAAATCAAGAGAACACGCAACAGGAGATCCTATACTTCGGAGACTTAACATTTCAAAGATTTTCACCTCAGAATGCCCAAAGCCTAGAGTTCCAAAGTAAATCCCCACCATTGAAATCAAGAGGACACGCGACATGAGATCATGTACTTCAGAGACTTAGCATTTCGTATATTTTCACCTCGGAACGCCTGAATCCTGGAGTTTTGAAGTAAATCCTCTTCGTTTAAAGCAAGAGGACACACAACAAGAGATCCTATACTTCGGATACTTAGCATTTCAAAGATTTTCACTTCGGAACACCTGAATCTCATAGTTTTGAAGTAAATCCTCTCCGTTGAAATCAAGAGGACACACGAGAGGAGATATTGTACTTTAGAGACTTAGCATTTCAAATATTTTCACCTCAGAATGTTGGACAACTGAGAGGGGGGGTGAATCAGTTGTACCTGAGCTTAAACAATTATGCTTCTTTTAAAACTCTTTGCAGAAACACTAAATGATGATCACAATAATGCAGGGAAATAAACAATGGCACATCTAGCATTAGTCACATATATGAGGAACACAGAGACAGATATTTCCCGAAGAAAACCCATACAGGGTAAAAACCTCTTTTTCTTTATATGATAAGTAATAATTACATTCTTTACATTATCATACAAATGAGCACCAACTCATAATGAGGTTACAACCTCTGTTTTGCAAGCTACAACTTGCTGAGAGCACCAACTCTTTGTTTTCTCTAGAACCCACTAGAAGGAAGCACCAACTCCCTGGTTTCTCTAGCACCAACTAGAAGGAAGCACCAACTTCCAATCATACAGGCACCAACCTATATAACAGAGAACAAGAGTTCTCCCTTGCACCACCCTGCCACCCTGGTTTCTCTGGCTGCAACCAGAAGGAAGCTACAACTCCCTGTGTTCAAGCACCCACTTGAACTTCTGAGGACAACAGTCCTCCCAAGCACCTCCCAACCACCCTAAAATATAAATCTTTGTTACTACAACTCATTACAGCGAAATAAAGTTATTCAATGGATTACCAGCCTTGTCACTGTTCTGTTACATTGCTCTTCCCTGTCTGCATCAGTGTCTTTTGCACACCCCTTTCACTTTCTATTCTTCTCCATTTTATGCTCTCTGCGCCATATCCTTTCAATGCAACATTCCTCTACTGTGCATTTTCTTCTCCTATGCTCTGCCTCCTTGCACACCCCTGAATTCTACTCCACAACGACAACCCTTGTCTCTTCTTTGTTCCACATTATTATAGTCTCTGTTGTCTTTGTGCATGAAATATTCGCAATGCCTATGCATGCTCACTCCGCGCCAAATTCCTCCACCTCTCGAGTGCTCTGCGTGATCATCATCGTGACTCTTCAGCTTCTCTGGCAGTTTTCCCACGCGTTCAACATCACTAGGTGTTATCTTGAGATTCCTCAGCCTCTCTGGCAGTTGAGACTCTTCGTCTTCTCTGTGACAGTCGAGCTCACCTTCTTTGTTTCAGTTACAGGCTCCAACCCTCATCCAGCTGTCAATTTCCTCCACGAATCGTCTTCATTCCACTGGCAGATTCCTTGTAACTCTTCAGCTCCTCTGGAAATCACAAAGAAGTCTCTTCGCANGGTAGAATCCATCAATGGATTCTAGCAGTTACACTATGTCATGCAACAGTAGCCCTCAGATCTCCTTCAGGTTAATCTACGCCGTTGGATGAGCTTTATTAATTTTGCCTTTAAATCGGGTTTCGGCATTTCGGCATTTGTGTTCTTGCCTCTCGAAGTCGTGATCCCCGAAACTTTGATATGGAGCTTATCTGGACTGACTCCTTCTCTTCCCGTGACCAAGGGTTGTGACCACAGCCTTATGCATAAGGCACTTTCACGATTTCGCATATCGCAAATTCGTAATTCAAGTTGCTTTGTTTATTTTGTCTCTCCATATTGCGATTCGCGAAACTCTGACACGGAGTTGAACCAACGGTCTAGATTCATTCTCGATTCGATGGCTGCGATTGAATCGCGATATCGCATATCGCGAAACCAGGATTCTTGTTGCATTTGTTTCTTTTCCTTTTGAATTCGCGATACGCGAAACTCCGATAAGGAATTGGATCAACGGTCCAGATATGATCTTGACTCAACAGCTGCGATTGAATCGCCATATCGCATATCACGATTTCAACATTCTTGTTGTCAAGTGTTTTTGTCACTTCAAAGTCCCGATTCACGAAACTCTGATAAGGAGTTAAATCAACGG
>SNQJ01S0016400.1:22266-48245 GCA_010110895.2 Picea sitchensis | reverse complement strand
GTTAACATACTTACTTTTGCTCAACCAAAGCCTTTTATTCACTCTATCTCTCTTGATCTCCATTCCTAAGATATATTTTGTAGCCCCCAAGTCTTTCATATCAAATTGTGTTGAACGTTGAAACTTCAAATCACAAATCACATCCTTACTATTACCAAAGAATAACATATTATCTACATATAAAGTAATAACAAGGAAACGATCACCATATTGTTTGTAATACACAAAGTGATTTGATTTGGATCTCATAAATCTTAATCCCAACACAAAGGAATCAAACTTTTGGTACCACATTTTGGGAAACTGTCTGAGACCATATAAAGACTTTTTTTAACTTGCAAATTAATGACTCTTCACCTTTTTCAATGTAGTGCTCTGGCTGTGTCATATATATATCCTCCTTCAAGTCACCATGTAGGAATGCAATTTTCACATCCATCTATTCTATCTCTAAATCAAAGGTTTCTAATACAGATAATAAGAACCTACTAGATGTTAAATTAGCGATTGGAGAAAATATCTCACCAAATTCTATCCCCTCAACCTAGGAATATCATTTTTCAACCAACCTTGCCCTATGCTTTTCAACACTTCCATTTAAACCAATCTTCTTTTTGAACACCCATTTACATCCAATGGGTTTCCATCCATCGGGAAATGAGATAAAGTCCCATGTACAATTCTTTCTGAGTGTAGCCATTTCCCCATCCATGGCCAATCTCAACTACTCCTTATCTTCTCTTCCATATACATTACTTCTTTCACTATTCTAGGCTCAACAATGTTAGCAGGTAAAGAAAATATACATCTAAAATCAGATGGACTATAATTATACATGTGTGGTTGTCTTATTTTTAGAGTGTACATCCTTAATATTTGAGGTGGGTTTTCTTCCTCCTCTTCTAAACTCTCTGAACCCTCCTCCTCATCAGGTCCATCTTGAATTTCTTGTTCATTTTCTAGTTCAACTTTCTCAGTCTTGGGTGGTAGCTAAACCATTAACTTCTTTTCATCCTCTTTCAGTTGCACCATTGTGGAAGAAGAATTAACTATTGAATTAAATTAATAAAGTACCAAGGACAAGTGTTTCTCATCACTTAGGCACCTAGGGGTGAGAAAGTGTCAAATGTGGTCCCTAGTGCATTAATTTCATGGGATATGAAATTAAATGAGACTTTATGAAAGTGAAATGAAATGGATGAGTGAAAAGTCACTTTATCTCAACCATACATCTAATCTATCCTCCACTGTTAGATTAGATGTCTCTTCACCTTCCCTCATGAGGTTGAATTAGGAAAAGATCACTCCATTCACTTCACATTCTTCTTCATGTGATTTGGAGAGAGCAAGAAAAGAGAGAGTCGACCAGAGAAAGAGTAGTGAGAGTTGCAACAAGTGTTTCTGTAAGTTACAACATAGTAACAACGTGTTGCAACATGTGTTACAACGAGTATCAACAGTAATATAGAGAGTTGTACCAGTGTTACAGTGTGTTGCAACAAGAGTAACAACGAGTAGCAGCAAGGAGAAAGTTGGCACATTATTTGAAGGAGAAAGTACAACGAGTACTGGGTCGTACCATACAGATTTTGAGTAGACCGTACAACAGAAAGTTGACACATAAATCGAGGAGGTTAGCTACATGTTTTTCTGGGCATGCTTGGCACATAAATCGAGGAACCCAGCTACCATTAATTTCTATAAATCAACATTAGATAGGCACAATTTTTGATACATACATACCACAATAAATGCAGTGACAATCGTACATAGTATGGATTTCTTTGCACAAAAATCGAGGAGTTGTTTAGCATGCATTTTGAGTCTGTGTGTGGGCACAAAAATCGAGATAAGTGTGTGTATTAAATTTCTTAAGAATACTGTTGTAAGAAATTCTTTCTTAGAGCTCTGCAAATAAATAAATAAACCCTCTCTCACTAGTTTTCCCCTTGTGGGTTTTTCCAGGGTCGAAGTTAGACTAAAAATCTCTAACTTAAATTTTCTGGGTGTGTTTATTTTTTAGTATTTTGTTGTAGAAGACTTCATGTGTTTTCTGTTCATGATCATTTAATTTTTTGCTAACTAATTTGCAACCTAATTTTGCAATGTGGGTTGAGCATTAAACTATGTGTCTCATTGAGACTTGAAACCAGGTAGGGGTCTGAAATTTCTACATTAACTTCTCTAAAAATAACATTTCTTCTATACAAAAAATTTCTAGCAATAGGATCCCAAAACTTGTACCCTTTCACACCAACACCATAGCCGATGAAGATACATTTCATTGTCATGTTATCCAACTTAGACTGCTTCTCCTTAGTCACATGAGCATATACCTCACAAACAAAAACACGAAGATGTTGAAGTGAGGGCTTCTTGCTCGTTCAGATTTCCATAGGGGTCTTGTCTACAAGTGCTGATGTGGAAGACATATTAATCAAGTAACATGCAGTAGAAAATGCTTATGTCCAAAACCTCTTTTCTAAACCATCTCCACTAATCATACTCCTATCTCTCTCCAACAATGTTCTATTCACCCGTTCTACAACTCCATTATGATAAGGGGTATATGGATTTGTCTTATGTCTTTTAATATTATCCTCCTTTAAAAAGTTATCAAAATTTACAAAACAAATCTCATTGTCGTTATTAGTCCTCAACATCTTAGTATTCCTGCTGATCGAATTTTCCAAGAGATATTTAATCTCTTTAAATCGACTAAAACCCTCAAATTTAGTTCTAAGAAAACATACCCATGTCCTTCTATAATAATCATCAATGAATGACACATAATATAAAGCCTTAGAAATCGAAGGAAATTAAACTGGATCAAATCCATCATAATGAATTAAGTCCAATAACCTAGAAGATTTATGAGAACTAGAATAAAACTGAACTCAATTATTTTTTTCATTTATGCAATGCTCACATAAATAAATTTCAATAGTACAATCATTCAATCCATCAACAATATTTTTGTTTTTCAAGGTCCATAGGCCCTTATCACCTATATGGCCCAATATTTGGTGCCATAGTATTTTCTTCTCTATAAGTAACTTGTTTTCTAAAGCAAGATCTTGTTCAGGAGGTTTTGATTGTGAAGGTGTAGATCTTATATATCTTTCTCCTACATAAATTGAATAACTATTACACTCAATAGTGCATGCATCAAGCTAGAACAACGTTCCTACAGTAACACCTTTAGCGAGTACCATAGCTCCTTAGACCATCTTGCACCCTTTGTCAGAGAAAACAACTTGCACACCCACATCATTAAGTGTGCTTACTAATAGTAGGTTTCATGCTAAACATGAAATGTGCAAAACTCCATTGATCTCATTTACTCTGCCATCACGAAATTTGATAAAAACTCTACCAAGCAACAATGTTTAGAGGAGACTAGTCACCAAGGTATACCATCCCACCATCATATTTCTCATACATTGAAAACCAATGCCGATGGGAGGAAGCTCTAGAGTCTATCAGTCACGCACTCTAGCCTGCACAGGTTTCCAAAGACGCAACAAAGGAATCTACACCATCCTTAGTGAGAATATTTTTCAGACTCATCATAATAATCATTATGTTTCTTCTTATTCTTTTCCTTGCAGTCCCTTCTTAAGTGCTCGACCTTGTTGTAGTTCCAACATTTTTCCTTGGACTTTCCATGAGACTTATGTCTCCCATGGGATTTGAATCTGTCATTTTCTCTCTTCTTTCTTTTCTCCTTCGATCTTCCATGAACAAACAAGGCCTCATTAATGCATTCAAAAGATTTCTGCCTCACCTCCTCTGAGAGTAAAACAACCACGACACCATTGATCACCAATATATTTATAGTGCTTCCAATGGCCATTCCCATGTTGTCCCATGAATCTGGAAAAGAACACAAAAGGTTCATACAATGATATTCCTCATCCATCTTCACTCCAACTGAGATCAATTGGGTCACAATAGTATTAAATGTATCCATATGCTTAACTACAGAATCACCGACACCCGTTATCGAGGAAAACAAATTTTTCTACCCAATGTTTTTCGTATAATAAGTTTATGAACCATGGAATTAGCCTAATACAAATCCCCCAACTTCTTCCAGAGAGCTACTACATTTTTTTCCTCAAAAAAATTCAATAATATCGAATTGGCCAAATAGAACTTGATAAGGTTTCTTGCCTTTCTCTCCAACACCACCCACTCTTCAAGTATCATACCAATGGGTTTGGTTCTAGATATTGCAACCCATAGATATTGATCTACAAGAAGATTTTCCATTTTGAGCTTCCATAGCTCAAAGTTAGTTCCATTAAACTTCTCCATTTCTATTATGGATGCGTGTTGGCTTTCACTTGCATGCATCCTTCTTAACGCTTGGAGGTTGAAGACCCAGGGTCTTTCCATAGTTAACCAACAAAAACCCCAAGGCATCAACATATCAATCTTTAGCCAAAGACTGAAGAAGGTCTCACCTGAAACACCATGAGAATCACAGAGACCATCTAGTCTTGTGTCAGTGATGAGGGGTTAATTACACAGGAATCCATTCAGGTTGGCATTAATACATTCCATTACACCAAGATTAAATACTAACAACATGTAACAACCACACATATATTCATTGGACACATGATCAACACATCATAGAATAGGTAGTTGCAAGTTTTATTATATTCATTCAACTAGTCACATACAAATACCGAAAGACTCATTAATTGACAAAAACCACGCCATGTTCTCTTATACATTCCCCTAGTATTTCATTACATAGTTCCATGTGCTTTCCCTTAGAATTCGCAGATATTACAGAACCAAACTCACAACCAGATACATTACAAAAAATGAACTTGGAGTGAGCTCAAGGACATTGACCACAGTAACAATGCTCACAACAACAATCAACTACTTACCAACCAACTGAGTAACTCTTTTTTTTGTCGTCGTTTCTCCTTTTATCGTCTTCTATGCTTTGGCGCTCTATCGCCTTCAATTCTTCTCCACTCACTCTTCTGAACTCCAGTCCCGCACACTTCTATCACCCGCATGTAGTCCACATAGACTCTTTGGAGTTGTGGTAATCTTAACTATATTGCAATCTCATCTCCTTACTACTCCACAATATCTTATGTTGTTTGAAGTAATCATTCAAGAAGATTTCCTGAATATTCTTTTCTTTATTCTAGTGTGCATGCGATGTCTTCATAATTTCTAACACGCATCACAAAAATCTGAATGGCGGACATACCAAGACTCAGACTTTCGTGCATTAGCAAAATTTGGATTGGCACATGTGCCTCATGTCATCCACTGGGCAATTGTTGGAGTGTGCGCAAAAAACTGAAATGCACACACAACTTCATTCGTGCACACGTGCAATCTCTACCCAAAAGTTTGGGTGGCAACATGCCCCCACCACTATTATTTGGCTCATCCTTGAAAAACTTTCCTCATGGAGTGACTGCCATGACAGACGAAATTGATTAAAAAAAATCATCAACATTGTATGAGCAAAGTATCAAACCAAGTTGTGGTTGCAACTATGTTTGAGTAAGATAAAATCATCTCGTCAAGTCGTAGTGGTAGCCAAACACATGTCTTGGAATGAGTTGAGTAGTACTCAAGGTAAGTGTTAGGGACCTAACCTCCCTAACCCCTCATGTAGGTAGAATAATATATTTTCCATGTAATAAAGGTCGACATTAGTCTATAAGGCTTATTTAATAAATGAGAACCTGTTAGCGCAAATTCTTGCAAGATGGTGTTTTCTTCTGGTTTTGGGCCCCTGGTGTAAATGCATAGAAGTGGGGTTTGAAAACCGGTCGAGTGTGTTTTATTCAAAGGCCTCATCCATGAGCATCGAGCACAACCCACAGAACAAGCCCATTTCGGGCTTAAAATCAAGCGAGTAGGCACTTTGTCTTTCAACGGTGAGGATCCACAGATGGGGTAGATTGACGGCCATCAGGTAAGTTTGGGTCACAGAGATGCACGTGGTCAAGCGCCTGAGCTCATCTCCTATGTCCAAACTCATGAAACGATCAAGCCATTTCAGTATTTCGGCTACCGAGACTTCAACATACAAGGGTCTCTCCTCCTTGCATCATGTATCCCCAGTGCGCGAAATCCCGAAAGAACCAGGACCGTTGATCAAGAAGTGATCTAGGCCGTCCATCTAATGGGACACGTGGCACATGATCAAGCCATTTTGGCTGCCAGGACTTCGAGAGAATAGAGGGTCTCCTCCTTCCATTGCATTTCAGAGCCCCGAAGCCTAAAACGCTGAAAGGGTCCAGGCTAGAGGCGGTCCCACATTTGAGAAGTGACCTAGGCCGTCCATCCAATGGGACACGTGGCACACGATCAGGCTATTTCAGCTACCGAGACTTCGAGAGAACATAGGGTCTCCTCCTTCCACTGCATTTCAGAACCCCGAAGCCCGAAATGCCGAAAGGGTCCAGGCCAGAGGCGGTCCCACATTTGAGAAGTGATCTGGGTCATCCATCTAATGGGACACGTGGTGCGCGATCAAGCCATTTCGACTACCAGGACTTCGAGAGAACATAGGGTCTCCTCCTTCCACTGCATTTCAGGATCGCCAAAACGTGAAATCTCAAAAGCGCCTTTGAAGATAAGCACATGGTCACAGCCTGTGGTCACTTGGGGTGATAGAAAGAACTGTGCAAAGGGCCAAAGCGTCGGGTTTAGCTGTAGTAGGGATCACTGCGTTCTCCAGGTACCAGTTCAACTCGACCTCGATCTTGGTCCCTACTAAAAGTAAATGAAGGTGGGGGAAGGTAGTTGAAACCTTGGCTCACTCATTAAATGCAAAGCATGAAGGTTCCGATAGGCAGTCTGCCCGAGATAGTCATGTATGCTATTTTTTTTTTAAAGAAGCCATGCTAAGTCCTCATCTGACCAGAGGAGTCTGCACACGCTATTTTTTCCTTTAATGTTTCAGCTACCCCCCCCTGCTAAGGCCATGCAAAGTTAACGTGACATCTGACGAAGGAGTTCAAGACATATTTGACTGAAGAGATGCCACGCCCTAGAAGTTCTAAGACGCCTCTATTGGGTGAAGGTTTAGGAGTATATTTACCCAGTTTTTGTATTTTTGTAAGTATCGATGGTAGAGCACAACTCCCGATTGTAAATATTTAATTTAGCCTCTAGTTCTCTAGTTATAGAAGAACATTTGAGACTTCTTGCTTAATGGCAACCAACTTCTTCTTTTCCTTTTCCCTCTGAATCTGAAAGCCTGGGCATGGATGATCCAGTCGGGTGTTGCATAGCTATATAATGTAGGTTTGATTATAGCAGTTCTGCAATCTTTTTAGGTTCATTTTGAAGTTTATTCAGATCTAGGAGGATTTCATATCCGAGACTTTTCCTCTTTTGTAAAGACTGCTAGAAGACTGGATGTCCAGAGCAGACTTTATTTTCCCTCTCTTTCCCTCCACTTACTCACCACTATCATTATTACTGGCTTAAGTTAGGTCAAGACCTCCTATGTCACTGTTGTTCCAGCCCAATTTTATGAGTTAGAACGATATGGTTCTGAGTTTCTTTCCATTTGATCAACCTTTATAAAAAATCGTGACTTAAAACTGATGGGTGTTGGGCTCTGCACCTGCTGTAATCCAGGAGTGACTTCCGACTCCAAAAGAACCAGTCAATGTAATAAAACCTAATAGAAGCTTCCGCTTCTAGAAAGATCTTCCGCTAGAAGGTTCTTTAAAAGATAGAATTAGTATAAATAAGAACAATAATCATGAGATGTCTTGGTCTTGAGAATTATTGTAATAGAGCTTTGTTGTTTCCTCCTTGAAGAGGCAAGTGAAAATTGTTTCCTATCAATAAAGGTATAATTTTGGTGTTGTGATTCCATATAATTTGTTGTTCCCTTCTTATCTCTACAATATTTCCGTCTTCTATTGCTATTTCGTTGTTATTATGTAGTATTCTAGATATAAAATAGTATGCAAAACATAAATATTTTAGAGGTTTCCCCCTCGAAGAGGCAAGTGAAAATTGTTTCCTATCAATAAAGGTATAATTTTGTTGTTGTGATTCCATATAATTTGTTGTTCCCCTGTTATCTCTACAATATTTCTGTCTTCTATTGCTATTTCGTTGTTATTTTGTAGTATTATAGATATAAAATAGTATGCAGAACATAAATATTTTAGATAGAAATGGAAGAACACAATGATATAACCAGAACAATACCAGAATAACACCAGGAAGAGCACCTTGATTGATGATAGAAATGTTCACTTGACTCTTCGAGGGGGAAACCTCCAGCAGAGTAGAGCTCTATTACAATAATATCCAAGAAAAAACTTCTCATACCCTCTACTCCTATTTATACTAAATTTGTCTATCCAAAAGAACAATCAAGAGGAAGATTCTTATAGAAGTAGAAGCTTCTCTTAGGTCTTCTTACATTTGACTTATTCTTCCTTATTGATAGGCCT
Source organism: Picea sitchensis (assembly GCA_010110895.2). Lineage (NCBI taxonomy): Eukaryota > Viridiplantae > Streptophyta > Pinopsida > Pinales > Pinaceae > Picea > Picea sitchensis. The sequence continues at coordinate 39,774 of SNQJ01S0016400.1, read as the reverse complement.
TATTAATATTGGCCTTTATTACATGGAAATATATTATTCTACCTACGTGATGGGTTAGGGAGGTTAGGTCCCTAACATGTCCTCCCCCTTAAAAACAACCTTGTCCTCAAGGCTTGAGATGGGGAAATTGATACAACATGGTAGCTGGTTCCCAAGTGGCATCTACTGGAGTTGTATCTTTCCACTGGACTAACACTTCCTTGATGGTGTGCTGATGCAAATGACGCTCACGTTGGTCCAAAACTGCATGTGGCTGCAACCAGATGGAGCCTTCTTCATCCAACTCAGGAAGGTTGGTTTGGGTTTGACACTTAGTTTCAATCACCTTCTTTAAGAAGGAGACATGAAAAACAAGATGGAGCTTAGAATGATTGGGAAAAGCTAACTAATAGGCCACCTATACCACATGCTAACTAATTTCTGACAATGGTCAACCTTGAGGGGAGTTTTCTTATAAGCTTGCAGTCGAAGAAACACTTGGTATGCTTCAACAAATTAACGTTCAGAGCGACCTTGATTCGCCTGTTGCTTCATGCGATTCTGGGCCATGACCAAATTCTCTTTAAGGGTATGAAGAATAATCTCTCGAACTGTAAGTGTTTGGTCAAATTCCTAAACCTTCAAGAGAATTGGCAGGTATGAGAGATCTGGAGGTGGATTTTGTCCATATACTGCTTCAAAAGGAGTCATGCGGGAAGTTGTATGGTAAGAGTGTTGTACCACCATTCAACTAGTGGTAACCATTGAGCCCACTTATTTTTCCTTTTCGATGCAAAACACCTCAAACATGTTTCCAAACACTTGTTGACAACCTTAGCTTGACCATTAGTTTGGGGATGATAAGTTGTGCTGAGATGCAATTGGGTGCCCTGTAGCCTGAATAGTTCTTGCCAAAAATTGCTGGTGAAAGTGGGGTCTCAAACATAAGCAATAGAATGAGGCATGCCATGAAGATTGAATACTTGATCCATGAAAAGTTTAGCCACAATGGAGGCGGTAAATGGGTTTTGAAGAGCATAGAAATGAGCATACTTGGAAAGATGATCAACGACCACCATGATGACTGATTTATTGCCCAATTTAGGTAATCCCACAATAAAATCCATAGAGATATCCCTCCAAAGAGTAGGTGGAATTAGAAGCGATTGTAGTGTGATAGGAGCTTTGAACGTTTCTTCCTTGTTGCGTTGACAAACATCACATTCTGCCACAAAATTGTGAACGTCTTGTTTCATACCATCCCAGGAAAAAGAACGTTTGACCTGGTCATAGGTTTTGGTAAACCCTGAGTGCCCAGTTGTGGGTGTATCATGAAGCTCATAAAGTACCATGGATTTAAGTTGTGATTTTTTACTTAAATATAAATGTCCTTTGTAGCGAAGCTCATCATTGTTCCAAGAGTATCCTGGGGAAATTGGAGAATTGGCCTGCAATTGTTGGATTAGATGTGAACTTTTGGGATCTTGTATCCATTCTTGGTGAACAACTTGGAGCCAATCTAGTACAATGAAGGAGAGGGAAAAAAGGGACCCTTCATCTTCATATTTTCTTGAAAGTGCATAAACAACCACATTGTCTTTTCATTTCTTGTAAATGATCTCATAATCATATCCATAGAGCTTAGTCACCCATTTTTGTTTCTCCGGGGAGGAAGGGCGTTGTTCCAGAAAATACTTGAGGCTTTGATGGCCTGTCTTAATTTGGAAGCGCTACCTCAATAGATAAGTGTGCCAAATATCCAATGCATGCATAATAGCCAACATTTCCTTTTCATAGATTGATTGGCCCAAATGTCGCTCTGATAGTTGTTTGATGGTAAAGGCTAAAGGCCAATCATCTTGCATAAGGACTGCTCCAATTCCTCTCCCTAAAGCATCACATTCCAGGGAAAAGGTCTTTGTGAAATCAGGAAGGGCCAGGACTGGAGTGGTGCACATGGACTCCTTCAAGGTTTGAAATGATTGATCAACTGTGGGAGTACAAGTGAAAGAGTTCTTTTTAAGGAGAGTAGTGAGAGGTGCCAAAATCTTTCCACAATTCTTAACAAACTTGTGATAATATCCTGTTAAACCCATAAATTCACGCAAAATTTTGAGAGTCGTTGGGTGAGGCCAATCCTGCATAGCTTCAATACTTTTAGGATCCACCCTAACACCTGTCTTGCCAATAATATGACCCAAGTACTTGACTTCTGAGGCACCAAAAGAACATTTAGATTGTTTGAGGAAAATTTGGTGCTGAGAGAGTAGATGTAGAACTCGATCCACATGATCAAGATGGGTTGTCCAGGTTTTACTATAGATGAGGATATCATCAAAGAAAACTAAGACAAAATGATGGAAGACACGAATCATGAGGCTTTGGAAAGTGGAGGGAGCATTACACAAGCCAAAGGGAATGACCAAAAACTCATAGTGGCCCTCCTGAATTCGAAATGTAGTCTTAGGAATGTCTGCCTCGTTCATACATATCTGGTGGTAGCCAAAACGAAGATCAAGTTTAGTAAATAACTAGGCACCACTCAATTTGTCTTTGATGGTGAGTTTTGTCGAGGGCACGAAAATCAAGGCACATGCTCCAAGAGCCTTCTTTCTTAAGGACCATGACCACAAGAGAAGAGTGGGGGATCGTACTAGGAGGGATAACATCCACAGTGAGAAATTCTTGAACAATTATTTTCAATTTCATTTTTTTGGGAAAAGGGATGACGATAGGGACGAACATTGGGAGGAAGGTTGTCGGGGACAAGGGGAATGGAATGATCATGAACACCACGGGAAGGAAGAAGTCCTTGGGAGTGGAAAAAACAACTTGATGTTTGGAGAGGATGGATTGGAGGTCTCGTGGCATAGAGGGTGTCTCAACGACGTGAATGGCATGGAGTTGTGCATTAGGCCTACGTCCACCTTTCACATTACTACAATGTTTTAACATTTAACCACTTACGAAGACGAGTATAAATTAAATGAATATTGAAGAGTAAACTTAAATTGAATACACAGGATATTACGATTTTAAGGATTAATCCCCTTATTATAAATCTATCATACAGACTTAGAGTGTAATTCTCTTAGAAGATTTTTTTCTTTTTTTGTGATGAAATTGAGGTTTATTACATATGGTATCAGAGAAAAAGTTACAACACTGGGCCTAAACAGGGCCACATTAGTTGCTTAGTATATATATTCCGATTTATGTAAAACTAATAAACCTTATGGTTACAAATAGAAAGCTTTTTCTGCTTTGTATTAATTATGGCTGCTCAAGACAACGCATAAATCAGGATGAAAGGAAATCCACAGCAAAGACCCTCTGGAGATCCGAGACAGAACAGTGACAAAATCTCACCCACGGAGGTCTTGGAAACAATGAGGAATCTTGTTGTTGAACTACAAATTTTCAAAGCCAACAATGAAAAATTGAAGAAAGCACAACAGGAACAACAAGAGATAAATGAAGTCCTACTGCGTAGTATAGTCACCAAGAAAATCCCGAAGGATGATAAGAATGACGAAGAAGTAAGCAAAAGGGCCTCCAAGAACTCTGGGTCAGAAAAAAAAAGAGGAGACAGTTCGTCTGAAGGAACACCTTCAGCTGAAGACAAAACTAAACCAGACAAAAAAAGAAAACAAGTAGACCACCTTGAAGGAGAATTTAAAAGGATTAAACCAGCTACCTTTGATGGAGAATCCATGACAGGAGAAGAAGCCGAGGCATGGTTGTTGGACGTCAAAAAGTACTTCCAGATCTACAATTATTCCAACAACATGAAGGTCAAAATGGCCATCTACAATCTGAAAGGGAAGGCCAACATTTGGTGGCAAGACTTGAAATTGACCAAGGGCCTAAAGGAGAAATAGTTCGAATGGTCTGAATTTAAGAAGTATTTCAAGAAACAATACCTTTCTGAAAGCTATTATGAAAGGAAGATGAAATAATTTTACGAGTTACGACTCAGACATATGATGATGGAGGACCTTATAAATAAATTTTTGGAATTACTAAGGTTCGTACCGTACATTCGAGAGGATAAGGTAAAAATCCAGCGATTCTTAAGCTATTTACCACAGTCCTACAGGGACAAAATTGAGTTTGTAAACCCCAAATCCTTGAGTGAAGCATTCAGGAAAGCACGAATGTGCTATGACCAGTATAAACAATGGGTAGATTTTCCCAAAGCTTGGAAGGATAAGAAGCAAGATCGAATGAACCAGTGGAAGAAGGGATACCAGCCAACTCCTTATCGGAATGCAGAAAAAAGTTTTTCAAGGAAGGATTTTCACTCCAATCATCCAAATACGCAAAGCAGCGGTAAACCAGTAAACTTGGAAATGAAGAAGTTTGGGGACAACGCCCACGATCCATTAAAGTGTTGGGAATGCGGAGAGCCTCATCTAAGGAGGAACTGCCCACATTTAATTTCAACAAACATAACTGTTGTTCATAACTTGCAGGAAGCCTCGACGGTGGGAGACGTGGGCATAACCCTGCGTCGGATAAATGCAGCCATAGATGGTCGACAAGCTAACCACCATTCCTCGGTGGTAGAAATCGAAGGTAAAATCAATAACATTCGAATTTTTGTTCTAATTGACCCTAGAGCTACATTAAGTTATATTACCCCTGATGTAGTAGAGTCAAATAAACTTAAGAAACAGAAGCACGCAAAATCATGGCTTGTACAACTAGCAACAGGTACTAAAAGGAAAGTAGTTGACTTTATTTTTGACTTTGAGTTCATCTTAGATGGCCAATATATAAGAACAAATCTGAACATCCTACCACTAGGATCTTACGATATGATTATCGGGATGGATTGGTTGGAACAACACAAAGTAGTACTAGATTGTTGTACAAAGATACTTAGCTATAAACATGATTTTGGCACTACTAGAACAGCCCAAGGTATACCAAAACCAGTATCAGTCAGACAAGTTTCAGTGATGCAACTCAAGAAATGTATGAAGAAGGGATGTCAAGTTTATGCCATCCAAGTGACGAATATGTTAGAAAAATAAGTTAAGCCAAAGTTAGAAGACTTCGCTGTCCTACGTGAATTCAGAGACATGTTTGTGGATGAGATACCAGAATTACCTCCTAGAAGGGAAATATACTTCTCCATAGACCTACTAACCGTTTCAGCCCCTATTTCAAAGGAACCGTACCGAATGAGTCTACCGTAACTAATAGAATTAAAAATACAATTATAGGAATTGTTGGACAAAGAGTATATTAGACTGAGTGTCTCACCATGGGGGGCACCAGTCCTCTTTGTGAAAAAGAAAGACGATACTCTAAGTCTATGTATTGATTATAGACAACTGAACAAAATGACTAGTAAGAACAAATGCCCCTTACCAAGGATAAATGATCTGTTCGATCAAGTAGGTGGGGCCAAGATATTTTCAAAGTTGGATTTATGATCTGGTTATCATCAAGTTAGGATAAAAGACGAGGACATAAGAAAAACAACTTTTCGGACAAGATATGGACACTACGAGTTCGTAGTCATACCTTTCGGACTCACTAACACACCAACCACGTTTATGTGCCTGATGAACAACATCTTCAGTCAGTACTTAGACAAGTTCATGGTAGTATTTATTGACGATATTCTGGTCTATTCAAAAACGGAGGAAGAACATGATGAACACTTAAGTATAGTTATGCAAACGTTGAGGAAACATAAACTGTACACTAAATTTGACAAGTGTGACTTCTATAAAAAAGAAATACAATATCTAGGACATGTAATTTCAGCAGTAATTTCAGCAGAAGGCATTGTCGTAGAGCTGAAGAAGACAAAAGACATTATGGAATGGCCGGTACCTAAGGACGTAATGGATATCTGGTCATTCATGGGAATCACCGGATATTACCGCAGGTTTATAACAGGGTTTTCTAAGATAGCCTACCCTATCATGTCATTACAAAAGAAAGGGACCACGTTTAACTCAACAAAGAAGTGTCAAGGTAGTTTCAGCAAACTAAAGGAATTATTGACAACTGCACCCATATTGAAGGTAGCAGACCCATATAAAGACTTCACCGTATGTGTTGATGCAAGTAAAGAAGGACTAGGTGGTGTCCTAACTCAGGAAGGATGCGTTATTTGTTATGAGTCCCAGAAATTAAAAGAACACGAGCAAAATTATGTCACTCATGACTTAGAATTGGCAGTGGTAATACACACCTTAAAAATGTGGCGACACTACATAGTGGGTAGGAAATTTCTACTATTGACGGATAATAGCGGGGTGAAATATCTGTTTAACCAACCAGACCTTAATGCAAGACAAGCAAGATGGCTAGCCTTCTTGAGCAAATTCGACTTCGGGGTCAGACATCTCAAGAGTAAGGAAAATAAAGTAGCAGACGCTTTAAGCAGAAGAGTCCATGGGTTATTTGAGATAAATATTAGTAGGGCAGAAAGTGATCTGGAACAAAGGATAAGGACGAGAGGTATTAATGAGGGAAATTACACTAAGATGATGGAAGAATTAGAAAAAAATACCGCAAACTCAGATAAACCAGATCTAAGTATCGACAAAAAGGGACTATTACGATTTAAAAACAAAGTTTACATACCAGATTCAACAGAGTTAAAATTAACAGTTTTGGACGAAGTGCATAAGAAACCGTATTCTGGCCATCCAGGTTACCAGAAAACAATAGCAACACTTAGAAAACTATTTTACTGGCCTAATATGAAAGGCGAAACAACATAATACTTGGCTAGGTGCCAGGATTGTCAGCAGGTTAAGGCCAAGCACCAGCATCCAGCTGGCCTACTACAACCATTACCAGTACCAGAATGGAAATGGGAGACCATATCGATGGACTTTATAATAGGTTTGCCTAAAACTCAGAAACATAATGATTCTATCATGGTTGTAATCGATAAACTCAGTAAGTCTGCACACTTTATTCCTGTAAAGTCTACTTTTAAAGCTATAAACATTGCTGAAATATTCATGAAAGAAATTTTTAGACTGCATGGTATTCCTAAAATGGTGACTTCAGATAGAGACGTAAAATTCACATCCGCGTTTTGGAAGGAATTGTTTGCAGGGCTAAATACTAATCTGAAATTTAGTACAAGTTATCATCCAAAAATGGATGGAAAAACCGAAATAACAAACCAAATTGTAGAGGATATGCTCCACATGTACGTAAGAACAAAACCGAGCAAGTGGGAAGACTACCTGCACTTGGTAGAATTTGCAAATAACAATGGGTACCAAACTTCGACTAAGTTGAGCCCTTTCGAAGTACTATACAACATAAAGTGTACGACTCCAATTAGTTGGGATAAACCGACTGACAGACTCATGGTTGGACCAGAGATGCTCCAGGAAATGGAGAACATGGTAAGGAAGGTACAACAGAACTTGAAAGAAGCACAGGATAGACAGAAGATCTACACAGATCAGAAAATAAGACACTTGGAATTTCAAGTGGGAGACCATGTTTATTTGAAGGTCAAAGCATGAAAGAGCTCGTTGAAGGTAGGGAACTATGCCAAGCTGGCACCCAGGTTTTGTGGGCCCTTCGAGACACTAGCTCGAATTGGACCCATAGCATACCAACTTGCACTTCCTGCTAATCTAAGAATTCATAATGTATTTCATGTTTCTTTGTTAAAAAAATATATTCATGACCCTACTCATATGATTGATTGGAACTTGGTGCAGGTGGAACCCGAAGGTGAGTTCCAGGTGGAACCCCTGTGCATTCTGGACCGTAGAGAAATAGCACTTCGGAACAGAGTCGTCACTCAGGTAAAGGTGCAATGGAATCACTTTAGTCCTGAGGAGGCCACTTCGGAGTTAGAGGGAGATTTGCGGAAATCTCATCTAATCCTATTCCAAGGAAGGGACGAACACTAAGGATAGTGTTTTATTGAAGGGGTAAAGGATGTGACATCCCCAAAAATAAAGTATTTTTGAAATTTTTTTTTTTTTGAAATTTATTCCGTTTTTAGTAAATTCAAATTTGGATTTTTTTTTCCATTTATGGCAATTTCAAATTTCGAATTTGATAATTGTAATTAATTATTATGACTGTTGGGAAGAGACCTAATTTGATCCAACTAATTATTTGACTATGACACTTGTATAAAAACAGAATATTTTATATTGATTTCAGGAGGACAAATGGAACAACCATGTTAAATTTAACTAACCATGACTCCATGAATGGGGAACATGTTGGAACTAACTCTAGGCTGATTGTTACAAGTGGAAAATCAGTGCTTTGGCCATTGGAAGCCCCTGAAAATCAGGGATTTAGAAAGCTGCGAAAATTCCCAAGGTAGGGAAAAAGACCTAGGCAAATTGATAAATAACATATGTAAGGAAGCAAGACACTGCCAAGTATGCTGGGAAAGAGACTATTGATTTTTACTTGTTGTTATGAACACTACTGAGTGAGTGTGAGGGAAGGGGAATCTACTGGAATTGAAGGACATTGTTGAGGAGGAGTTCCTAGTTCGCTCTTGTGGATTCATGGTCAGGCTAGGGGGTGAATCGGGCAAGTGATTTTGGCTGCCTATTCTATAGTTGGGAGGAACGTGGTTGTTTCCTTTGTTGTTCCACAAATTGGTTCAGATATGTTAGATTCCTCCTTCTTTGCTTGAATGATTTTGGGTAATCTGATATTATGCATTTGTTGGTGTTAAGATGAAATAATTTCCATGGATGATATATGTTTTTTTTTGTATGAAGTTACAGTCAAAAGTTAAATCTCTAGGCAGAATTACCTATGTACACCTGAACTCGAAAGAACAGATCTATCTACATGAATACGTTCATTTCTGTAACTGAAATATTAGGAAGATCTATCCATAAATATTTGGAGTTGAGGAATTCTGTATACATGTTACATATCAACTTATATATATATATGATTACAGTTTATTATTCGTTGTAGTAACAATTGTATCTATATGGTTTCTGTAGGTCATATATTGGATAATCGTCTATTCTATTAAGTAATATACTTGTATTACTACTATATTGTGACTCATTGTCATCACAGGTTCCACGTACAAGTGTACGGGTTTATAAACAACACATATTGTCTGTAGTGGTAATAGAATTGAATCTGGACAGTGTACTGGTTTACAAAAACCACTGTGTTTTTTGTCGTGCTTAGGATAGATCTATTCTGCTCGAAGCATTAAATTCATCATGCAAATTTCGAAACTTCAAGTCCTGGAAAATCCTCTACTTGTCATAAGATCATCATGAGTCATACAACTTTAAGGGTTCATTTTTGTAGTGGATTTTCAAACCTGTGTAGAAAACTGGAACGAATTTTTAGAAGTATTATATCTTTTTTTTAATTGTACAGATTTAAAGGCCTTATTAATTTAATAAGGGGTTTATGAAGTATCAAACAAACTTATGACTGCATTTATGAATATATATATGTAAATGTTCATTCAATAATCATTATAACGAATGGCATAAAATTAGTAGCATACAATTGTAAAGGATTACGCTAGAATCAAAACACAGAGACATCATTCACGTTACACTGATAGATTCCAAACTCTTCTGAATACCCAAGGCTTAATATTTCGGCTACACTGGCTTGACAAGGAAACAATTAACTCAGACATTCGTACGTTCGGAAAACTAGGTACTTAGTTCCAGAAATTGGAGTACACTCGGGTCGAACACAACAAAAAGATAGGTCTAAACTATTACAGATATGGGATAAACATTACAAGAGAAAACATAAGTGTTTTTATTTACCAACACACTTATAGGTATGCCGAGGATCTACGATGCCAAAAACGAATTGAGGTAAGGCTACAAGAGATGGAAATAAAATACCATTCACAATTCATTTCATTTCAGACATGTCGAGAAAACAGTCCTAGTATAGGAAAGAAATCAGTCATATTTTTTCCTTCGAATAATACTTAATACAAGTCATAGTAAGAAATCGATTTAATCCTTGGGTAAATATAGAAATTTAAAGTTGACTCTCAGAACTCGACTGTGAGAAGGAGTAACAAAGTTAAAAGCTAACACACATCGAACCAATTATAGGAATGGTTCCTTAATTGAATTCTTCTACCATTAACTGTCTAGGCCTTCTTGGCAAAGGAAAAATGGAACCCAAGTACCTATTAAGAGGGGGTGAAATCTCCGAGCATGTGCCCTCGCATGGTTGAAACACCTGCACAGAGTTGCGAGAAATACTCTTAAATTTTTGTTCAACAGAAATATAAATAAAATAAAATAAAAAAGGAAACGAGAAATTTTAGGAAAGATTTCGCCAAAGTAATACTTAACTTAAGTAGAGGGATATTATTATCCTTCACCATTGCTAGGAGCCACATATTTCTCTAGACCCGGAAGGGGAAGAGGAGTCCTAAAATTCCTGATGGGTACCCTCGCAAAACCAAAGGGGCCTATCATTAGCGTTAAGAAGCAATGAATAACTGAAACATGAATAGATCCAAGAACCAATACACGAATGCTAGAACATGACCAAACTGCATAAAAGCATAAAATCAAGATCCATCTTACAGAAATATAAAGAAAACAATAGAGCGGAACCAATGATCTATCTAACACTCTGCAATAAGTTTTAAGGAAATGCAGGGTCAACACGATGCCAAAACCCCAAAAGTGTATGCCTGGTAAGATGCTTAGAAAGAGAAAAGGGGGGGCACACAGAACTTAACCGAACATCTTTAACTTCAGTCATATTATAATCCCTGCTTAAGGGTTTGGCCAACTACTATTCTTTCTGGGAGATTCTCAAATAAGGAAAAATCATAGTCTTACGACTTATCGAAGAGTATTTGGGATGGACCCCTATTTCTTTTCACAACCCAGATAAAAACAACTTGCCAGAGAGGTTCCAGAATAAAAAATAAATAGGCTTAGCATACATGCATGGATAAGACCCTAACCCTTTTAAACATACAATTTTCTTTTTGGACGAAGCATAATTGGGAATAGTAATAAAAGAACAACGAGTATAGGAGGAGGGAAAGAAGGGCCTACGAGCAACAAACATGATAATACTAGAACAGTAAGCCGAAAAAAAGGACGAAAACTACAGTAAAATTATTATTTAGGATGGATACATACCGAACAGGAGAAATATGGGAGATGCTCCAAGCCACCATGCTCGTGCACAGTAAAGTCAGGAACAGAGGAAAACACAGTATTCAACTCATAGTAGATTGGCACAAAGATGAAAATGAATCATGCCTGCTACCCTAAAGCACGAGCCCGTGCATATTGAATGTGGTAGGTATGATGAGGAAATGCACCATGTGACAGCAATGAAGTGGAGTATTTTGGTTGGAGGAGGGTACAAGGTGACTCTCGTTTCCCCCCCACCTCCATTAATGCCTAGACATAAAATTAAATTCGACTGTCAATACATCTATTCACATTTAATAAAAGTAAGAGGACAAGTAAGGATCTCCTCAAAACCCTTTTACTGCTAGTTTAGTTAGTGCCAGTGGTTGGAGTTAGTTAAGCCTGGAAGGTTTAATCACCTGCCACCTTAGGGATTCGCTTCCAACCAAGTAGATTATTGGGTTACAAATTCGGTCAACATAATAATTCCCAAGGAAGCCCTCGAAGTCCGTGGTCACCTTTACCAAAAGAAAAACCAATAAATCTAACATTAAAGCAAATATTTCGACCCCCTTCCTCGTGTCTCTAAAGTTTTTGGGGACTTGAAGTTTAAGCTTGTGCACCTGTATGAGAGTGGATGTTTAATAAGAGGCTGAAAACCTAAGTACTAGGCCTATGTCCACCTTTCACATTACTACAAAGTTTTAACATTTAACCACTTACAAAGATGATTATAACTTAAATGAGTATTGAAGATTAAACATAAATTGAATACATAGGATATTACGATTTTAAGGATTAATCCCCTTATTATAAATCTATCATACAGACTTAGAGCGTAACTCTCTTAGAAGATTTTTTTTTTTTATAATTTTTTTTATTTTTTTATGACGAAATTGAGGTTTATTACATGAAGTGATATCACTCATGATCCCCTAGAACCATGCCTATGTCCTCTTCATCTCTATGACCTTTTCTCCCCCTGGAATCATGCCTCTATCCTCTGCATATGATAAATCTCTCCCCCTTTGGCATCAATAGAAAATGTATCTTTCCATCTAGGGTTTCTCCCCCTAAATGAACTGTCCTCTTTATGGTGCTTCCTCGTTTACATCTAAGACATATAAGATAAGCATTCAAAAGAACTATTTTTGGAGTAGAAATAACTCTGTGTATCTGGCGAAGATACTTAGAGGCTTCCCATGGAAGTGGTTTTGTAAAGATGTCTTCCACTTGTTATTTTTTGCCCACATACTCAACTCTGATGTTATTTTCTACAACCCGTTCCCATAGAAAGTGATACTTGATTGGAATGTTCTTCGTCTTGGAGTGCATCACCGTTTTCTTTGAGATACTGATGGTTCTTGTATTATCACAATAGATTGGAATGGGCTCATTATACTCAACCTATATATCTGTCAGAGTTTGTTTCATCTAAAGAACCGGTGTACAATATGCTGCTGTTGCAATATACTCTGCCTCAGATGTAGATAAAGATACTGATGATTGTTTCTTCCTTAGCCATGATACTAAACACTCACCCAAGTAGAACGTTTCTCCATTGGTGCTTCTTCGGTCATCAATACAACCTGCCCAATCTGCATCTGTGTAGGCAGTAAGTGATAGATCCTTTCCTTTCGGATACCATAACCCAAACTCTTATGTTCCTTTCAGATATCTGAAAATCCTCTTCACTACTAATACATGTGATTCCTTTGGTGCTGCTTGAAATCATGCCACCTATCCAACTGCCTGCATTACATCTAGTCTGGATGTTGTCACATATAGTAGGCTACCAATCATTGACCTGTATTTCCTCTGATATGTAGATTTTGAATCATCATCTTTGTTCAACTTGCAACTGGTTTGCAATCTTCCATTCCAAACCTCTTTAGAATTTCTCTGATATAATTGCTTTGAGAAATAAAAATTCCTTGGTTTCTTTGATATATCTGAAGTCCCATAAAGAAGGATAGTTCTCTAAGTAATGACATTTCAAATTCATTATGCATATCCTTTGTAAATTTGTGTCTTAACCTGTCATCATCACTACAAAAAATAATATCATCAACATAAACTTCAATTAATAAAATACTATCTTGACTTACCTTGATATAGAGGTTGGTGTCTGCACTTCCTTTTATGAACCCTGCCTGCTGTAGATATTTATCCACTCTAGAGTACCATGCTCTAAGAGCCTGTTTTAGACCATATAAGGCCTTCTTTAATTTACACACATAATCTGCGTTCTCTGACAACTGAAATCCTTCTGGTTGTTTAGTGTAGACTTCTTCTTCAAGTTCCCCATTCAGAAAAGCTGATTTTATGTCCATCTGATACACTTTAATATCTTTGGAGCATGCATACACTAAAAGAAATTGGATTGCTTCCACTCTGGAAACTGGGGCAAATGTCTCTTCAAAGTCGATTCCTTCAACCTATTCATATCCTTTACATACCAATCTAGCTTTGTTCCTTGTAACCTGTCAAACTTCATTCAATTTATTCCTGTATACCCAATTTTTGTCGATCATATTCTTATCCTTTGGTTTTGGAACCAATTCTCAAGTGTCATTTTTATCTATTTGGTCCAATTCTTCATCCATGGCCTTATTCCAAAATTCATCCTTGTTGGCCTCTTCAAAATAGGTTGGTTCAATCGTAGATGAGAGTGTTAGGTGTGTTTTCTCTGGTGAATGAATTCTTCTTCTAGTTTCAACTCCTGCGTCTTTGTTTCCGATAATATGATTTGAAGGATGATTCTTCTGTACTCGTTTGTTAGGTGTCTTTGGAGGCACTAGCTGAACTTTCTCTTATGCTTCCATTGGATCCTCTTCATCTTCCTCTTCTTTTTCATTTTTTGTTTCTTCTTCGCAAATCTGTTCCATTGATTCATTTTCTTCTTCCTTTGATTCTTGTCTACTTGTTTCATCAATTGTTACGTTGATGCTTTCCACAATTTTTTCAATCTCAAGTTGTAACACTTGTATGCTTTCCTTGTACTTGAGTAACCAACAAGTACTCCTTTGTCCACACGAGAGTCAAACTTTCCCATTCTGCCATATTTTATTTTGATGTAGCATTTGCTTCCAAAAACTCTTAAGTGCTTCACATTTGCTGGTATTCCTTTCCATAGCTCGTAGGGAGTTTTTTCAGTGTTGTTTCTGAGCATTACTCTGTTTTGAAAGTGAATTGTTGTATGCACTTCCTGTGTCCAAAAAAAATATGTCAATTTGGAATCCATTAGCATTGTTCGAGCCATTTCCTGTACTATCCTGTTCTTTCTTTCAACAACTCCATTCTGTTGAGGTGTCCTAGCAACGGAGAATTGTCTTTTTATTCCATGACTGCTGCAGTAGTCCATAAATTCCTTTCAAGTGAACTCTTCTCCATTATCATATCTCAAGAATTTGAATTTTTAATCCATTTCATTTTCAACCATTTCCTTGTAGACCTTGAAGTTTTCAAAAGCTTCTGACTTATTCTTGAGAAATAAAACTGCACTCATTCTTGTATAATCATCAACTAATAACATAAAGTATTTTAGACATTTTAAACCCTTTGTTGTAGTTGGTCCAACTAGATCAGTATGCACAGTTTCCAGTGGTCTTGTTGTTGAATATTCCTTTGATTTGAACCTGGTCTTTGTTTGCTTTCCTTGTTGACATTGCTTGCATAAATTGTTGGTTGGTTTCGTGATCTGGGGAATTTCTCTAACTGCTTCATTTTTGATGAATTTGACAAGGTTATCAAAATGTATGTGACCCATTTTTCTATGCCTTAGCCAACTTTAATCTTTCTTTTCTAGGCAACACTTTTCATTTCCAATTTTAATTAATACATATATGTTGCTTGAAGTTCTTGCAGTTGTTGCAATCAATTTTCCTGAACCTTCTTTTCTTATCTCACACTTTTGTGAATCGAAAGTAACTTTATGAACTTGATCACACATTTGAATCACACATAGAATATTATGTTTCATATCTTCTACTAGTAGAACATTTTCTGCCTTTGTATTCTTGTTCCCAATTCTGACTGTGCCTTTTTCCAATGATTTTAGCTGAGTCATCATTTTCGAAGGAGACTGATCCATCTCTTTCCTTTCTTAATGTAAGAAACCTGTCTCTATCACCTATNTGATTCTGCTTTCTTATCCATGTCCTTTTCTGTGGTTCCTATCTGTGATTGTTGTTGTTTTGTTGTGGTTCTCTAGGAGGGATTGTCATTCTGCAATCTTTGGCCATGTGTCCAAAGTTGTTACAATTGTAGCATTCCACTCCAGTGCTCAATGATTCAAAACTGTTGTAACTTCTTCTCTGTGTTTCACTAGGCCTTCTTGGATAACCCTTTTGTGTATGAATTTCAAAGTTGTTTATGTCCCTATTGTTATCTCTGCAATTCACAACTTTATGTCCAAAATTATTACATGCACAACATAAACCAAAAAATATAGTTTGATACCTGGGAGTTGAATATCTTCTGAAAGGAGGTGCTCTTATGAATTCTTCTTCTTCCCAAGACCTGTCTATTTTTGTCAGTTGTTGATTATGAAATATGAATCTTCTCGGTGGAGGAGTGTCCCTGTAATTTTCTCTGTAGACCTTCCTATCACCTTTGATTGTTTCTGCATAGATTTTTGGATATGTTTCTTGTTCTATTGTTTTGGAGCTTGATCCCTTTTCCATCTGATTGTATCCAAGTATGGACTTGTCATGATTAGGCTTTTGACTGCTGATAATGTCATTTCAAACTTTTGAGTTGTTCTACATATTTTTCTTTTGAAGATCCTTTCTTAATGTGACAATATCTGCTTCCAAATTTTCAATGATTCTGTCTCTTCCTTCTAGCTATTCTTTGAGTGCTTCCTCAATTCTTTTATCTTATTCAATTTGAACCTTCAAATTTGTGATCATTTGTTCTAATTCATGAGTGTCTTCTTTCTTGTCTAGTTCCGCTTGTAGCTTCTTGTTTTTCCTCTTGTCCCTCCTGATAACTTCTATGGATCTCAACAATTCCTCTCGGTAGTCAACTTCTGCCTCTTCAATTTCTTCTTTGACTTATTCATATTATTATTTGGCTTCTTCATATTTTATTCAGAGTCTTCTTTATCAGAGTATTCTACTACCATGAATAGAACTCTTTTTGTCTCACTATCACTGACTTCATCTTCATCTGATGATGAGATGTATTCTTTGGTGCATACGTTTTTCTTGAAAACTTTCTCTGTGGTTCTTTTGCCTTTATATGCTTGTTTTCATTTTGAGTAACCTCTATACCTGTCATCGATTCCCTTGTTCAGTATTTTGAAAAAGTTGGCCACTTCGTCATCATCTTCCAAGACATCACTATTGCTGCTATGTTCTTTTTCTTGTTGCTTTCCCTTTTGCTTTGATCTTTTGGATGCTTTGAAGGCTACTTATTTTACATTTGGATTTTCCTGTTCAGTTCTCATTTCATATGTTGTGAATATTCCATGTAGTTCATCCATTATGATTGATTTTAGATCTTCTCTTTCTTCTAGTACTGATATCTTAGGGTCAAATCTCATAGGAAGAGATCTTAGTACCTTTTGAACAATTACAGATTCTTTGATTTCTTCTCCCAATCCCATGATTTCATTTACTGTTTCATCGACTCATAAGAAGTAAGCTGAAATATTCTCATCTTATTTCATATTTAGTAGTTCGAACCGACCTGTGTAATTTTGAAGCTTTGCTGCTTTGACTTTTGAATCTCCTTCATAAATATTTTGAAGTTTGTCCCAAATCGATTTAGCGGATTTACAATGTGAAACTTTGGTGAATACTGTTTCACCAAGACCATTCAGAAGTGCATTTGTGGATTTGGAATTATTTTGACCGAGTTTCACTGCTTTGTGATTTGTTGGCAGAACTGCTGGTACTATGTATCCATCTACAATTGATTGCCAAATTTCAAATCCCTGTGCCTGAATATATGTCTTCATCCTTATGCTCCAAAATGCATATTTCTGTCCATCAAACTGAGGTATTCCATTTTTATACAAGTTGTTTCTCTCCATGATCTACCTTTCAGAGGTTAAACTAATTTCTGAAGGAACATGCTCTGATACCCATTGTTGAATTACTGAGAGGGGGGGTGAATCAGTGATAGAGAAATCCGATCCTTTTTAACCATATAATCCAAGTGTTATATCAAAGTAGCATTATCATCCAATAAATGTAGAGTAAATAAGCAATGAACAAATGAACAATCGTACACATACACAGTACACTAGTGTTTTATGTGGAAAGCCAAAGCGAGAGAAAACCGCATAATTATTTTTCTTATATGTCTTGAAGAATTACATTCATTGGAAGCACCAACTTCCTTTGTTTTCCAGCTGCAACTGGAAGGAGGCTCCAACCCCCTAGTTTCT
>SNQJ01S0016400.1:0-22216 GCA_010110895.2 Picea sitchensis | reverse complement strand
GAATGTTTTTTCTTATATGTCTTGAAGAATTACATTCATTGGAAGCACCAACTTCCTTTGTTTTCCAGCTGCAACTGGAAGGAGGCTCCAACCCCCTAGTTTCTTAGGCTACAACCTGAGGGAAGCTACAACTCCCCAATTCTCTGGCTACAACCAGAAGGATGCTACAACCCCCTATGTTCTCCGACTACAACCAAAAGGTGGCTACAACCACCTGTCCTTGCCCTGTCCAATTGCCCTGACGTAGAAGTAGAATGATGGAACCACTGTCACACAATCACTGTGAGATATTGTTATAACCCTTATTTGCACCAAACATACTTACCTGACATCAAGCCATCCCAGATGCCTTCTTTTTCAAGCTATTACTGAACAACTTTGGTTAAAAAACCCTCTTTATAAAGGCCCATGCACCCTGCTCCATTATTTCACGTGTACACACTAGCTTCTCCAATACAACCCGCGTGTACCTACAAAAGCACAGAAAAAGGAAAGTTGCTGATGGAACACACAGTTTTGGGAAAGTTAACTAAACCTTTGGGCCATGCATGGCCGGTCATTCGACCAAATACCTAGATCCTTCTAGCCTATAAAAGAAGGGGTAAGGGTCCCATTTGAAAGGAGGAAAATCATAGTAAATAGACTATACCCAATTGAGCATTCCCCTTGTCCCAACCTTTAGCCATCCTTGTGCAAAGAGAAGTATAGAGAAAATCCGTTGGAGGATAGTTGAAGAGGAGCCCAGTACCAGGTTCGTGGAGCAGTGGTCGGCTTCATCATTGTAAGTTGCTTTAGTGAAGTTAGTAATAAAGAAGTACTTTTCCCGTCCCACCATATGAGGTTTTCATTTTTCATTGTGTACATGTTGATTAAATATCTAACCCATTAAATTGTAGATCAAATGCATGTGGAGTTCTTTTTTGTCTTTTGTGAATGCAAGTTAGCCTTGGGAGGAGAGTTGCAGTCAAAGAGAAACCAAGTGTGAAGAGGGATCGATATCAAATGCCGAAATAAGGTATGTTCACTTGATCTTCTTAACTACGTATTTGCTTAAGAATAATGGGGATTAGGTCTGGGATGATGGTAAAAACTAGGAATCTTTGGGTATTTTCTGCATGCATGATAAAACCCTAAGTGCTAGTCCGTAGAGGGATTTCCCACTCACAAAAAAATTTGCGACCTTACTGGGGATCTCTAGGGTTTATGGGAATATTTTTTCTTGGGTATTTTTAAAAACTGGTTTCATTCCTTGTTTTTAAAGTTTCTGCAAAAGTCTGAGCTAACAGAGATTCTGGTCTTCTATACTAGTTATCTCTGTTTCTTTTCTTGAATGCATTTTTTTTTCTTTTTCGAGACCCACAGAGGTCCACGCGACCTGTATAAGGTTTACACGCGTGTACCTATGCCCTAACTTCCTACAACCCGCATGTACACGCTAGCTGAGGAAGTGCCAGTCGTGTGTATGATTCCAGAAAATTTCTTCTAGAGAGGCAGTCATCCTCTCCCCTGTCAGAAATAATCCTTCTCAGGGGTTTTCTGGAACTCATTCTAGTCTTTGTTGTTTGCAGTCTATAGATTATGTTTCACCTCAGATTGGTTTGTTCTATGAAGTTTTCCTTGAATTGTTTTCTTTTTTTTTCTGTCAAACTAAGTGTCCGAGTCTTCAAGAGATTTTGGTTCTCAGTACCAATAGTCTCTTCCAGGGCTTGATTGCTTGTCCTTTCATTTTTTAGATTTTCAGAAGTACATGCATCCTGTATAAGGTCTGCATGCATGTACACACATCCTAAATTTACACAGCTCGCGTGCACACGCTTGCTATTGAACTGTCAGCAGCGTGCCCGTGGAGAAATTTTTTGTTTAAGGTGAGGCAATCATCCTTTCCTTTGTCAAGAGTTATACCTCTCATGTTTTTTGGGTCTTTGTCATAGCGGTCAGTAACTTAGGTTTGATCACAACAACAGATTTCTTTTTAATTAAGAAGTTTTCCTCAAAATTTTCTTTTTATAGGGTTTTTAGACAAGTGTGAGAGTCCAGTTTTAATTTGCTTGTGTGTTATTTTTAAGGTGACTCTTTGTGATCTGCACTTAGGTCAGAAGTTTTCTTGGTATTTACTTTTCGATATTTTTCCTTTTTTCTTTGTGAGCATTCAAAAAAAAAAAGTCTTTTATTTTTTTGTTTGGTTAAATAGTTGTTGGTTTGCATTAGTAACCAGAAGAAGTCTTTTCTTTCATAAGTTCTTTACATTTTACTTACATGATAAGTAGCTCGTAGTTGAGTGAAATCCTATTTTGAGTTTGTTGTTCAAATATCTTAGAAAATTTTATTTCAAAAAGTTGGTTAAAAAATTTAAAAGAGCAAATTTAAATTTGTCAAGAAGAAGTTATTTTGTTTCCATCTTTTTGTTTGTCTTTCTTTTCGTTTCTAAAAACATCACTAGTTTCACTTTAATAACCTTTGACTTAATATAAGCCATAACAATTAATGCTAAAATCTAAAATCAATTAGACTTTTTATGCTTGTAATGTCAACCAACTAGTTTAGGGTTAGGGCCTTGAATTAGGTTGGAGAGGAAACTCTTTAAGGCCATTAAATCAAACATTGGAGTCTGAGTTAGGGAGTGTCCAAGTCTAGTATCGTGAAATTTATCTGGGACCCCCCTCTAACAAAGGGGATAAACACGAGGTCACGTGCATAAAGGTAGCGGAGATAACCCCTCCAAAGCCAAACCAATCGTAGTGGAGAACACATATAGAGGGCTTGTCTTGGGATTCCGTCGATTTCATTTGCCACAGAGCTTTGTGGGTCTCGAATCCATTCGAGATCCTCAATTTTCTTCCAGACCACTTTCTTTCGATACCCTTGATAGGTTTTAGGCTCAATACCTTGCTCATTGTGGTCTACCCGACTGTCGACTGCACCCTCTTGGTGACTGTTCGCGCACTGGCAACCTAGTTGCCTATATTTTTTAGGGACATACGTAGGTGACTGCGGGGGTATACCGTGGTACCTAGGACAAACAACTGGCCACACTTTGCAGAGTATACCTGGAGGGTTATTCTGTGTCCGAGTTTCACTTTCACTGGTAAGTTGCTCTAGTGTTGGTTGTTGTAACTATTCTTCAAACTAGTTTAGTGTTTGCTTGTTTTATCTTGTAGGGACCTTTTTTAGTGTATGTTGTTTTTGAATGAATAGAAGTCCCTAGCGTGTCTTTGATATTCTCACACAGTGGAGGATCACAAGCTCCACCGGTCATGAAGGCTTCTTTTCCTACCACCGGTTACACTAAAGCCACCCCCACCACCACTAAGGAAAAAGCTAGACCAACAAGGGTCTTTTGAAGCGACCGGGTCACAGGAAACTGTGCCCGACCAACATTCAGAGGAACCAACCATTGTGGACCTTGGAGCGGAAAATCTTAGTCCTTATAACCCTCTAATCACTAACCTATCAGGGCTCGTCATCGTATAGGTCCTACCTTATGAGCGCCAGACAGTGCCCCAAGTAGAAATGGAAACAAATGCTATCACTTCTTCTGGGAATCCTCAAATTCTCGCCATGGTTGTCATCACCGGGGGTAGCTTACCTCCAAACCCACCGTCACCAGTCTAAGCCACCATGGTCTCGACTGCCTCTACCTAGAGCAGTGGTCCGATCCTATCTTTGGCGACGACCACTACTCCTTTCACATAGAGTGCGACAGGCCCTCTGTTGTCATACAGGATGGCTAGATTAGGTACAAGTCCTGTACTATCCTACTCCATTTTGCAGACTTTAGGTCTGGGGGAAGGGAGCTCTAATGCTCCTCTGCAAGGACTGATGGGGGGCACTTCAACTCCTTTTAATTCTTTCCCTTATGGGGGAGGTCATATACCTCCTTCATCCCCTTCCCTCGGTGGTACCCACCAACAATCCGTTGGGCCAAACACACACCATAGTTCACTTGGAGTAAGGACTCAAGGACCACCTTCTCATAGTATGTTGGTAGGGTCGACACCATTTTCTTTGTTTGGTGCGTTTGGTAACAACGCTTTCTTGTCAGCCGCTTTCCTGACTGAGGGCAACCCCGGTTATGGCCAACCTAATCCTATGCAAGGCACTATTCCTACACAGGGGGAAAACCCAAGAACTTCTTCTGCATCAGGACCTTGGAATTCTTGGCAAGGATCAGTTCCCTCTTTAGGAATGCCGATATGGGGAAATTATTTTCACAACCAATGGAACCCCGGGCAAGGTGCAATACCTACACCCATCGGATCAGCATGGGGCAACCCTTCCCAAACTCCTCCGAATTTAATGCATGCCCAACCATCTACGTACTATTTCGGGAATCAGCCGATGATGTATCCTCAAACGCAAAATACGTACGTTGGTCATGGCCATGGGTTTTACCAGAACCCCAGCCAACAACCCAACTTTTCCTGGAAACCTGGTGCCAGTCAAACTCCAGGCCCCTTTTTCCATGGTTATCATCAACAACAACCAAAACTACCTTTATTGGAAACCTTACATTTTCCAGACTTGAAAAGATTGTTGAATGGCCCCATCTGTCACGATCCATGTTGGCCTCCTATGCCGACGAAATTGCCTTCGGACATACCAAAGTTTGAGGCCAAGCCTAATGAAGATCTAGGGGATCATGTGACCACCTTCCATCTTTGGTGCTCGTCTAATTCGTTGAAATATGACTCCGTACAATTGTGATTGTTTCAACGAACTCTCATCGAGAGTGTCGTGAAATGGTATATCGAGATCAACCGCTCGATATATTCTTCCTTCGGTGAATTGGCAATGGCATTTCTAATCCATTTCCAATTACTTGTGAGATATGAAACCCACACAAAATTCCTAGCCAATTTTGAACAGACAAAAGCAGACCATATCTTTGACCACATCCGAGAGTGGAGACGCCGGAAGAGTTTAATTAAGGTACCAATCCCACCAACATTCCTTCTTGAGTGGTTACTTAAGTCTTTGGTCCCATATCTATCCAAAGACGTCACAACGTCGAGAGTGTTTTCTGAAGAAGATGCCATCATGAGAGCTCAACAGCTTGAGATAATTTATTCTTAGTCTAGTTTACTATACGAGGTTTTTCCTGATGCACCACGATCCATACTTGATAAGACCAGACAAAGAGTTGGACCACATGCTGATGGTATTGTCAGTTCAACACAAACCAATCCCGATGAACAACTGACAAAACAAATGCAACAATTGTCTATACAACACACAACGACCAACCAAACTAATGTTTCAGCTGCTCCCCTTACCCAAACGTCGGATGTACATAGTGTGTAATCAACAAATTTGAAGGCCACCCAACAGCCTAATGGAAAGAAAAAACAATGTAAGAAGGGTAATGGGGATAAGAAACCCACTAATAATGCTAGCGGGGGCAACAATAAGAAACAAAAGGATAAGTATTCATGTAACCTGTGTGCAAAAGACCACCCGACCCACCAGTGTCCTCGGCTTACAGAGTCCCAAAAGTTTGTGTCACAACAGCAGCCTGCTGTGTTAACAAATCCATTCCAACATTGTCAAAATCTAACCCAAACCTCTACAAGCGCGGAAGGGGGCAGTCAAGGACCCTCTTCATCTTCGAATAATCCTACATCTGCAAATGTGTATATGATGAAAGGTGATTCTTTTATATCAACTAGAGCACATGACTACAGTAAGCCAAGCACCTTTGAGAAAGGTAAAAAAGATGAAATTCCATATATTCCTCTCCAGATCGAGAAGATTTTGGGTGAAACAATGACGCGCATCCCAAAGGGTGCATTCAAGAAAGCCTCCCACAACCCAAACACAAGGGCCTCTCAGAACTATTATGTGGTGGAGGATTTATCTCAAACCACTTGTGCGATGTCCACTTTAGAAGTCCTCCAGAGCTACCCTTCCCATAGGAAAGGTTTGTTAGCCACTTTAGGATCTACCGAGACTTGTAATCCAGGTGAAATCAAGCTAGATACAACCGACTTAAAACCTTGTCTCCCTTACCACGTAGCATTTCAAATAGTAGTGGCTTACCCCATGAAAACTTTTACACAGAACATTTTCTGCACAATGGTGGATGAGGGCACCTCGACATGCGTCATGTCATTGGCGTGTTGGAAGGCCATTGACCAACCCATTTTGTCTCTGTCACCTACTCTTCTTAACGATTTCGATGGTCATTTGTTTCAACCACATGGCATCATCCCCTCATTCCCCATGCAGTTAGGAGGGAAGACCATGTGCGTTGAGGTAGAAGGAGTCAACACATCCCTTGACTACAATCTCTTGTTAGGTAGGATTTGGACTGATGCCATGCAAGCAGTGGTTGCTATAGTTTTTTAGGTCTTGTTGTTTCCACACGAGGGCTGGATCATGACCATTGATCAATTCTCCTTCTCCAGACCTAACCCTTCATTGGGGGCATCTGCGGTCCTGATGATTGACAATCCCCAACTAGGCGTCATCAATGTAGGGGTTGGTTTGTGCCCATATTTGATGGGTACTTTCAATTACCCGCCTCCTCAAGGCGATGCCAAGTTTGTATCATACCACCATAAGGTTGAGATTTTCCAAGTTTCATCGTTTCACATGACTTACTTCAATGATCCATGGATTCTTCCTTCCCCATCGACCATGATGGAAGGGATAGGGCACCATGGTATGTCCATGCCCTTGTCCACGACAGAGGTAGCGTACTCTTTAGTCCAACAAGCTTCATTCGACACCAATCTGACTCCTGTAAAAGAGTTAGATCCAATCCCAGAGCCTATTTGGGCTCAAGGTTCCCTTGCTGGTACCGATTCGTTAGACTTAGTCTTGCCCTCAGATGAAGCAATCATTGAAGCAATGACTAATCCAGACAAAACCTGGGATGATCTCCATCACAGATCATACTTCCTCCTGGAGTTAAGCATAATCGAAGTAGGGGAATTCACCTTGACTATGACTGGAGATAGGTCATGTCCTATCAATCCCTTGGCTACACATGAGGTTTATGCCGAGGGTAATATGGAAACTATCGCTGAAACTATACCGATTAATATCTCCAAAACCCCTAGCATCGTGGATAATGTTTTCATCAGAGCTAACTGTTCCCTCGAAGAGATTCAAATATACACAGACTTATTTAAATAATTTCGCGACGTTTTTGCTTGGTCTTATGAGGAAATGCCAGGCATTGATCCAAAAATAGTTGAACATGAAATCACAACTTATCTGGATGCCAAGACAGTTTGGTAGAAGCTTCGTCCAATTAATCCTAGGAAAGAAGCTGCCATTAAGGTTGAAGTCGAGAAACTGCTCAAAGCCTGTTTTATCTATCCTATCCATTTGACCCAATGGGTATCAAATACTGTGCCGGTCAACAAGAAACAGGGCACGATTTGCGTATGTACGGAATTCTGTGATTTGAACAAGGCCTTTCCAAAAGATAATTTTCCCACAACATTCATTGACCAGATAATTTATGAATGTGCAGGTTGCAAGGCCTTTTCTTTCATGGATGGTTTTTCGGGATATAATTAGATACAAATCAAGCCCGAAGACCAACAAAAAAATGCATTCATTTGTCCACGGGGTACATTTTCCTATCATAAGATGCCTTTTGGTCTCAAAAATGCTGGAGCTACCTTTCAACGGGCCATGTCTTTTTCTTTCCATAATCTCAAGCATATAGTTGAAGCCTACTTATATGATTTAGCATCACGATCTCACAAGAGAAAAGATCATTCCACACACCTCCGACTTATCTTTGAGTGATGCCGCTACTTCTGGATTCGCTTGAACCCAAAAAAATGCAGATTTTGCGTAACATCAGGATGCTTGTTAGGTTTCATAGTGTCAACAATAGGGATCATGATCCGTCCTCTCAAGTTTGAGGCAATAGTTCAGTTGCCTCCCCAACGCACAATCCTTCAACTTTAGAGTCTACAGGGCAAGGCAAACTTTTTGAGGCGTTTCATCGCCAACTATGCTGAGATCACGAAGGGATTTATGTGCTTGCTGAAAAAAGACATTCCTTTTCATTGGGACGATGCCGCTCAATGCTCCTTCGAAGCGTTGAAACATGCCCTCATAACTGCTCCTCTGCTTCGGCCACCCAACTATAACAAGGATTTCTTATTATACTTGGCTGCAACAGAGTCAACCATCGACGTGGTCTTAGTTCAGAAAGATGATTTTATCTCAGAATATGTGATCTATTACCTGAGCTGAGGCCTCGTCAGACCAGAACTCAATTATTCTCATATCAAAAAACTTGCGTTGGCAGGAGCCCATGCTATCCAACGGTTCCATCATTATGTTATGTTTCACAAGACCACTGTCATTGCCGTTGTGAATCCGTTTCAATACGTGTTGACATGATGGGTAATAGGAGGAAAAATCAGTAGATGGATAGTCGTCCTCCAGGAATTTGACTTAGATTTCATTTTGACGAAATCCAAAAAGTCACTGGTCTTCGTAGAACTTATTTTGAAACTTCCAGTCGATTCAGGTGATGTTGTACCCGAAGAATCGCTTATTCGAGGAGATATGTTTTTGATAGCATCTTCAGACCCTTGGTATTGATATTCTTGTCCATCTCTAGAATTTGAAGTGCCCCGCCTCTGCTTCTCGTGATGAACATTGCTGTATACATCATCAGGCCAAGAATTATCTCATCCTTGAGGACACTCTCTATTGTCGTGGTGTAGATTGCATTCTTCACTGATGCCTCACTCATGAAGAAGTGGAAATCGTGCTTAATGATTGGCATACTGGAGCATGTGGTGGTCATTTGTCTGGGTTGGAAACAACCCAAAATATTTTACGAGCCAGTTGCTTCTGGCTGACACTAATCAAAGATTGTATCAAATCGGTCAAGAAGTTCCACCCGTGTCAGATCTTCTCTCAGAAGATGAGGGCACATCTTGCTCCCATGTTTCCTGTCATCACAGTTGGTCCCTTCACCAAGTGGGGGATTGATTACACTGCATGCAACCCTCCTTCATCCAGGGGGCACCATTATATCATTTTAGCCGTAGACAACTTTACGAAGTGGGTTGAAGCTATGCCAACGTTTAAATATGATGGAGAGACTGCAACTCTCTTTTTGTTCAACTAGATAATCACATGGTTCGACGTCCCGAGAGAGATTTTCATTGACCATGAAAGTCACTTTTAGAACCAAATGATGACCGAGTTAACATGAAATCTTGGGTTGCAGAAAGAACATTCGTCACCCTACTACCCCCAAGGAAATGGTCAGGTGGAAGCTTTAAATAAATCTCATAATACCATCCTACAACGAATGATCAACTCAGCCAGGTCAAATTGGCATTTGATGTTATACTCGACATTATGGGCTTACGAAACATCTGTTAGGAATGCAACCAGTTTCTCACCTTTTCAACTTGTTTACGAGATGGAATTAGTCTTGCCTATAGAATGTTATATCCCGTCCCTAAAATTGGCAGTACAGTTACTTCCAAACACTTCTCCACTTGAAGAATGGTTATTATACCTTGAGTGACTCAATGAGCAGCGTCGTGATGCGGACTTGGCCAATGAGGCTCACAAACAAAAAGTCAAGTGTTAGTATGATCGGTCTGTTCGTCCTCAAATTTTCTCTGAAGGCGACCTTGTCCTGGTCTATGACCAAGATAAGGACCCCCTGGGGGTAGGCAAATTCAAACCCATGTCGTTTAGACATTTCATCATAAAAGAGGTTCTGAAAAAGGGTGCTTATCGTCTGGTTGAATTTGAGGGATTTAATATGACCTTAGGAAGCTGTTCCTGCTACATTGTGCTGTGTCCTCCTTCATTTGGTTATTCTTCCAAACATATGGAGAGTTTGCGTTGCCTCCTACCTCGTGAACTTATGTTAATGCTATGCTTCCTGAGTCTCATCATTTGTCGTGCTATTGTCCAAGGGAAGTTTTTCCAAGCTTGAGTCAGCCCCTCTGTAGTTTGTCTCTTGCCCTCATGCTCGGCCATCCCGAAAGTCCAATTGAGTCTTTGTTTGAAATCAATGAAGCCTTCATTTTGATCATCAAGATTCTCTAGTCCATGATCGAGGAGCCATCGAAGACCTCTGGGTAGTGAAGTTGTACACTCATATTACACTCCTACCTAAATTTTGAATATTTTAAAGTTGTTGCTCGAGCTCTAAAGACCTCATGTCTAGCCATCATGCCTTATAAGCTTCTAGAAAATGGATACTATACATGTATATATTTTTGATTTTGAGATGTAGATCCACTGTGTATTGCTTGTGGCTACACTTTATATAGTTATATGACATGGATCTACAATGTATTTGATTGGTAGCCATGATTTTATTGCATTCCAAGCATGGGTATGCCCGCCTCGGTGAGACAATTGTTATTTTGTAGATGACACCTCCCAAATTCTGGTCCCTGGGCTTACCGGTTTGGTATGTTGATAAAGATTGGTAATGTATTTCGGCCATAATATGCTCTTCCGACCTCACACATTAGGGGGAATCTGTTATAACCCTAATTTTCACCAAACATACTTACCTGACATCAAGCCATCCAATGTGGCTTCTTTTCCAAGCCAGTACTGAACAACTCTGGTTAAAAAACCCTCTTTATAAAGGCCCACACGCTCTGCTCCATTACTACATGCGTATACACTAGCTGCTCCAATACAACTCGCGTGTACCTACAAAAGCATGGAAAAAGGAAAGTTGTTGATGGAACACACAGTTTTGGGCAAGTTAACTAAACCTTTCGGCCATGCATGGCCGATCATTCTTCCAAATACCTAGCTCCTTCTAGCCTATAAAAGAAGGGGTAAGGGTCCCATTTGAAAGGAGGAAAATCATAGTAAAGAGACTATACCCAATTGAGCATTCCCCTTGTCCCAACCTTTAGCCATTCTTGTGCAAAGAGAAGTATATAGCAAAGCAGTTGGAGGACAGTTGAAGAGGAGACCAAGACCAGGTTCGTGGAGCAGTGTCCAACTTCATCATTGTAAGTTGCTTTAGTGAAGTTAATAATAAAGAAGTACTTTTCCCGTCCCACCATATGAGGTTTTCATTGTTCATTGCGTACATGTTGATTAAATCTCTAACCCATTAATCTGTAGATCAAATGCATGTGGAGTTCTTTGTTTGTCTTTTGTGAATGAAGGTCAGCCTTGGGAGGAGAGTTGCAGTCAAAGAGCAACCAAGCATGAAGAGGGATCGATATCAAATGCCGAAATAAGGTATGTTCACTTGATCTTCTTAACTACATATTTTCTTAAGAATAATGGGGATTAGGTTTGGGATGATGGTAAAAACTAGGAATCTTTAGGTCTTTTCTGCATGCATGATAAAACCCTAAGTGCTAGTCTGTAGAGGGATTTCCCATTCACAACAGATATACCACTGTATAATTGTATCAACCTGTACCACTGACCTGCAACCAACCTGTACAACTACCCTGTAATCAATTTGTACTTGAACTGAACATGTATCAACAAAATACAACATGTACATGACCTGCGATGCTACAACACGCTATGTATGCACCCTATCTATTATGCAACCCGTGTATGTACGCGACCAAATTGTTATGCAACCTGCATATTCCTTATAAAAAATAGGGTTTTCTTTCTTCTGAAAACTTCTGACCCTGTGTAACTTCTTTCACATAGATCTGTAGCCTATCACTGCATCCAAACTGTATCTATACCCTGTGCATGCATCCTCATACATATCTCTCTCTATTGATGTGCCAAAAGTGTGTGTAATCATGAATAATTATAATAACCCTCACATGATCGAGACTTCAAATCCTTTCGGATATTCTGCCTCTCAATACATCAACCAATACAATCTCTCAGCCATATATGACAAACACCCTTAGCCATATGCCAAGAAATACTAGATGTGCCTCAACAAGAAGTATCAATTATAAATATACCAACACTGTATTTCTGTAGATTTGACTTATATAGAAGATCCCATGCATCCACTAGTCTTTCTAGGGAGAATCCTCAAATCTCCATAACCATTTCTCATGCATACATCAAAATCCAACTATTAATAGAAATAAGACATACCTTTTGAACCAATGGATAGATCTGATGTATCTGAGCACTGTAGACTTTCCTAGGAGCTTGATCTTAGAATCTAGAACCTCTACATCTTCATCTTATCAAGTTTCCATGGCTTTACCAACATGTATGCAACTTAATACACTGCCATCCTGTGTACGCCTTAGTATCTATGCACCCTAATACACTTTCAGCCCGCATATGCCTCAAAAAATAGGTTTTTTTTATTATTCGATGTAATTCTAAGAATTTCTCCATCAACCCTTCGTACTACCTCAGACTTTCACAACTTCAGATGTATCAATGAGTACTTGCAATAAGCCTCACACAACAAAATATATTCAATGTGTTCAAGTGTGATTAAATGAGAGAGCTTTGCCTCTTATTTATACTTTCATGTAGCATTACACTTTTCTTATTTTAGGGAGTTCTCCATTTACTTTATTATTTAAATAATTTCTTTTGCAAACACTTTGAATTTTAGGGGCTTCTATATGACTCATGAGGGTTCTACAATTTCATATGGACATAACTCTCTAATTGTGAGGAGTTATGTGACATTCCAGATACCACCGGAAATGGCATGACAAGCACTCTCATTCTAGGATAGTTTCCCTGACAAATTCACTGACCTTAAACTCATTATTCCATAATTAAGCATGGGTTCTCTAACCATACTTCTAGTATAACTCAACCCGCAAAGCATCTTCCCATGAGGGATTTCACCACAAGGAGACCACTTTGGAGTTCATCCATTTATACTTATTATCAACCATGACAAGACAATAATGAGTCATCTTTACATCAAACAAACTTTGGTCCATTGCCGAAACCTTTGTGCTACTGGAATTTTCTATGGGGCTTTCTTCAAGGGTTGACATCAATGAAAACCAACCTTAATCAACAAGCTATTCTACATGTCGTGGATCTTTGGTGTCCTTATTATTGGGGCAACACTTCCAGATTAAAATTGAACACCAGAGCCTCAAGTATTTTCTAGAACAAATAATTTCATCCTCGGAGCAACAAAAATGGGTCACCAATATCTTTGGATATGATTATGAGATCATTTATAAGAAGGGAAAAGAAAATGTGATTGTTGATGGTATTTTCAGAAAATAAAAAGAAGAAGAGTCCCTCTTTTCCCTGTCTTTCATTGTACCTACTTGTCTCCAAGCTTCTCTCTAGGAATGGTTGCAAGATCCCAAAATATCTCACCTGATCCAACAATTGCAAGAAAATTCTCCAGATTCTCTAGGGTACTTTTGGAATAATAATGAGCTTTAGTAAAAATGTCATCTATATTTAAGAAAACAATCACAACTTAAATCTACGTTACTTTCAGAGCTTCTTGCTTCAACCACCACTGGGAATTCAGGGTTTACCAAAACTTATGAAAGGGTAAAACGTTTTTTTTTTTTGGGATGGTATGAAACATGAAGTCCACAACTTTGTGGCTGAATGTGATGTATGTCAATGCAACAAGGGAGAAACGGTCAAGTCCCGTGACATACTCCATCCCCTTCCAATTCCCCCTTCTATTTGATGGGATATCTCTATGCATTTCATTGTGGGCCTACCTAAATATGGAAGAATTTTTTTATCATGGTGGTGGTTGATCGTCTTTCCAAATATGCTCATTTCTGTGTTCTGCAACATCCTTTCACCGCATCCACAATGGACCAAGTTTTCATGGATAATATCTTCAAACTTCATGGCATGCCACATTCTATTGTCTCTAACAGGGATCCCACATTCACCAACAATTTTTAGCAAGACTTGTTCAAGCTACAAGACACCCAATTCCATCTCAACACCACTTATCATCCCCAGACTGATGACCAATTTGAAATTGTCAATAAATGTTTGGAAACCTATTTAAGGTGTTTTGCATCAGATCACCAACATCAATGGGCTCAATGGTTACCACTATTTGAATGGTGGTACAACACATATTACCATACATCCACTCACATGACTCCTTTGAAGCAGTATATGGAAAAAATCCATCATTGGTTCTCTCATATATGCCAGGTGTCTCTAGGGTTCAAGAGGTTGAATTTTTTTTTACCGTATGCAAGGCCATTCTCCATACCCTGAAAGACAATTTGGTATTGACTCAAAAGAACATGAAGTAGCAAGCAGATCAAGGTCGTTCTGAACATCAATTTTTTGAAGGGGATCAGGTGTTTCTTCGTTTGCAACCTTACAAGTAGACCTCCCTTAAAAATGAACATTGTCAGAAGCTTGCTCCCAACTTTTATGGTCCTTATACCATTCCCAAGCATGTGGGGACTATTTATTACCAGTTATATCTACCCAGTGATTCTAAGATCCATCCAGTTTTTCATGTCTGATGTTTAAAGAAGGTGCTTGGAACTAAGAGCCAAAATCAAACTCGTCTACCAGATATGGATGAAGAAGGTTCCATCTGGATATAGCCTCAAGGAGTCTTGGACCAGTGTGAACGTCATCTTAGTTAGTGCACCATTAGGGAACTATTAGTGTAGTGGAAAGATACAACCCCAAAATATGCCACTTGGGAGCCATCTACTATTCTGCAACAATTTCTTCATCTCAAGACTTGAGGACAAGGTTGTTTTTCAAGGAGGAGGGCATGTTAGGGACCTAACCTCCCTAACCCCTCATGTAGGTAGAATAATATAATTTCCATGTAATAAAGGTCAAAGTTAGTGTATAAGTCCTATTTAATAAATGAGAACAAGTCAATATAAGAATACCTAATAGAAGCTTTTGCTTCTAGAAAGATCTTCTGCTGGAAGGTTATTTAGAAGATAGAATTAATATAAATAATAGCAAGAGGCATGAGAAGTCTTGGTATTGAGAATGCTTGTAATAGATCTCTTGTTTGCTGGAGGTTGCCCCCTCAAAGAGGAAAGTGAACATTGTTTCCTATGAATAAAGGTATAATTTTGGTGTTGTGGTTCCATATAATTTGTTGTTCCACTGTTATCTCTGTATTATTTCCATATTTTGTTGCTATTTCAATGTTATTCTCTGCATTATTTATGTTTTCTGCTAATATAATAGATCTGGTACCTTACATTAAGATATGGATTTGGGATTCATTCATCCATATGCTCGACCTCATTATATTCAAGGGTTTCTAAAGTTTTGAGTGAGAGATATTTTTGAAGCACACCATCTAGAAACTATCCCCCTAACTGAACCAAGTGCTACAACTAGAACTTGGCCCAGTTACTCGTTGACCTATGAGAAGTAGATCCTGAGGAATATATCCATCAATGGAGACCATTGTCATCCTATTATCTCATTTAGACATGAATATAGGAAGGAAGACACGGACCACCAAACCCAGTGGAGAAGGTAACCCACAACACTTGGATACTTGTTTCAACAAAGGTGATTATCTACAGTGACAGGAACACCAACCCCGAGCTCAAAGATTTGGTGTATCGCCATAGCTTTGAGGCACAATTCAGGGAATTTTATGATGGTATTTTGTAACTTTTTGGTGAATCATAAGTTGGGACCTTTACCTAGCAATGTAGTTTGGATTGTCAATCAATGTGAGAACTGGATCACGGGCTCTTTAAATTCCTAGTTGGAATGAGAATTGCATGCCCCTGAAATTCTGTTGAACTAGGCCATTTAACCCAGAGAGAGAATGGGATGTAGAGGGAACCCAAAGAGTTTCATACCTAGCATGAATGGTGGGAACTTGACTGAAATGTGGGAACGTAAGTAATGTGAGGATGCCATATTTCCTTAAGGGCTTAGCCCACTTCTAAGTAACCAAATTTTTAGTACCATCCTCTTTCTGGATAACACATGCATACTTTTCAAATTGGAGCTTGAGGAATTAGTTGGGATCAAGTACATTATAATCGACACACTTGAGCACGGGAACTTTCCCCAACGTCAGCCCCCGAAACTGTACTCCATATGGTAGTACTAGATCTAGGACCAAATTTTCTTTCATTTCCTTGGACTTTATTTTGGCTTGGGTTTTGATTGAGGATTCCATATTTTGGATATGGAGAATGTAGCGTCTGAAATTGTGAAAGCATAGAACTAATATGGAACTCAACTGCAAAAGAAAATAGATTGTCCAAAAGATATTGGAATAATAATGGTGCATGCCATTCATTTGGTGTGGAGTTACTATCTAGTCCTTTCTATTGGTGTAGGCCATTTTGGGGAAAATCATAGTAATTAATGAAGGAAGATAGGAAATGGACCAAAGAAGGAGCATGCACCAGAAAACAAGGAAAAACAACGCCAAGAAACCAGGAAAGTCAAAGAAAGGATGAAAGATGCGGATCAATGAGGAAAATAGTTGGATTTTGGACCAGACACGATCATGGATTAAAAAGTGGAACAATATAATCCACCTAGGGTTAGTGGGTTAGGATTTTGGTCATTTTTGTAATGGGTAATTAGCCCTTTTTTGTAATATAAACATATGTTGTGAGATAGAGGATAAGGGAAAGTTAGTGATGCTGACATGTATGAGAGGTGATAGAGATATGCTAAGAAAGAGATAGACATAAAGAGATATGCATTGTAACCGAGAGTAAGGTTGTAAGTCATGAGATGTTGAGCTCACTGCGATCCTTGTCATCCTCAAATGTAATGCACATATCGTTATAACATTGATGCATAATTGTAACACACTCAACCCATTAAGTACCCTTTTAAGGGATGGGATATAATTTTTTCACTTTCCTATATCCTCTCTGGGTTCCTCAAAGAGAGGAACCATTTCCTTCTTCTCTCTGAGAGCTTTCCAACGTCTATTACCATGATCAAATACAAGCTTTGGATTGGAACTTATGCCCTTCCAAAGCTCTTCAGGAATCATTGGTCAAAGGCCATGTGGCACCTACATGGGTTCACCTCATTCATACCATCCCACTTGGTACATACTCGACCAAGGTTTTCATCCTTTAGTGATGACATGGCCACTGGAGGGGTGGTTACATGGAATGTTCCCAGTGCCATCGCGATTACCGATCCTTTGACCCTTCGTCCTTCTTGTCCATGTCTGAAACATTCCCGGAGTTTCGAAATCTCGGAGTTCCCTAGCACTCCTGCATCCATGATGGAGATAAATCCACCATTAAATCCAACGACTGAGATTCTCCCTCGTTCAATGCATATGTTTAATGGATTTCGACATTCGATGCTCTGGCGTTGAACTCCCTTTTCTCTACTTGCATATCCTCCGGATTCCTGAAACCACAAAATCCTACCATGTGGCTCTGACCTTCGACCCTATTGGAGCATACGTTCTAACACCCTAAGCCTCCCAGAGTTCCAAACTCCAAAAATCTTGGGGTCCCATTAGCCATTAGGTCAAGCAACTACGCACCAGGAGGTGACATGTGGAAAATGATGGAGATGACGCGTGGCCCTATCAATGGGAGACACGTGTCACGTTCCAATTGACATATGATATCTGTAAAAAGCATGAATCAAGGTGACACATGGCATGCTAAACATGGGTCCATGTCACCCTAGGTGACATTAGCATGCCACGTCATGCCAGACAAACAACCTTTGGGAGCCTCTAGCCTCTCCTACTTGCGAAATCACCTGGAGCTCCAAATTTTGAACTCCTGCCAACAACCTCCCAATACATTTTATCCCATGGTTGAGACA
The DNA here is from genome assembly GCA_010110895.2 of Picea sitchensis. Classification (NCBI taxonomy): domain Eukaryota; kingdom Viridiplantae; phylum Streptophyta; class Pinopsida; order Pinales; family Pinaceae; genus Picea; species Picea sitchensis. The sequence continues at coordinate 4,522 of SNQJ01S0016400.1, read as the reverse complement.
GGTACATGTAGATCCCAAGATCTATGACCTTTGTTGCTTCATGAATTCGATGTTTGGGTGTTTGGATATGTAATTTCCTTTTTACTCCTAGAGTGGTCATCGCCGAACTGATTTTTGAATAAGATANTTGTATAAAAATTGTTTCATTTGATAAGAAGATTAATTATTAATCAATAAATCATGCCTTTAACATTTAACTTGCAGTAATACATTTAACCAATAAATAGACAATCACATAAATAAAATAGTGACACAATGATTTTTCATGAGGAAACCCAAAAGGGAAAAAACTCTTCTTATAAATGAAAGGCAAGCTCCAACTCCTCTTTACATTCTTATTTTATTTGAGCAACAACCAAGATGAGGCTGCTACCTCTATTTCTTCAGCACCTACTGAATGGAAGCTACAACTCCCAGATGTACAAGCACCAACTTTTACAGGAGACTTTTACAGTCTCCCCTTGCTCCTCCCTACCACCCTGGAATCCTTCTCTGTCACTAAGAACCTGCAAACCAAATCTTTATCTTCTCTGTCAAATATTAGACATTTAAGTCCTCTCTATTTATATATTCATATCAAAATCCATCCTTGACCAAACCTCATAAATTTATCAATCTGCACATATATATTCTCTCCTTAATCTTTTCTCTGTTTTCATCATTTCTTCTCACTGTTTTAGATATTTGGATCCACCATTATTCCCCACTCATCACCCACAATATCTCACACAATTTATTTGACAATCAGAGTGTACATTAGAATCCTCATGCTTTGAAGAATTAGTTACAATAACTGAACAACTACCTTACAAACAATATTATTGGCTAAGGCATCAAGAAGAACAACAACCGTTCGATCTGTTTCATCATTTAATCAACATTTTTCAATGAGCATACGTTGAGTTATGACTTTTCAACAGAAACAAGCCTTGAGCACTTCAGCAAGACATTTGTGCTAAACCATATGCCCATTGTCTATGACCACGGGCTTAATAAAAAAGGCTCTTTCGCGATTCGCATATGAGCAATCCTGAGGTGAAGAAATCTCACCTCTTCATGTTGCGATCCCCGAAATGGGGCTTAGCTGCATGCTAGATCCTCCCTCTCATACAACCACTAGCAGTAACCACAACCTATGCCAAAAAGGTGTTTTCGCATTTCTCACTTCGGGAGTTAGAAGGTTGGGGAATTTTCTTCCTTTGACTGTCAGTTAGCGAAATGATAATCTCTAGCCACATGTCCTTTGCATCCAATGGTCCTCATTTTATCATGATTTCAGAATATAGAGATCTCCTCTCTTGACTTTCCAGTCAGCAAAATGATGACCTCTTTCCATGTGTACTCTGCATTTCGACATTTCAGCGTTTCAGTGATGTAGTGTTTCGACACTCCAAATCGTGATCCCTGAAATGATTTGACGGCTTCACAATTGATCTGGTGGATATAGATCAAACGATTCTCATTAACTTGTCGGGGACAGATCAACAGTCATATACGACTCTTATATTACCCCTCCAATGATTAATCCAATGGACATGACTTAATCATTCATCGTGATGGATGGTTGTTGGGGTTTCGATACTTTGGCCATCAGGTCTTCATGACCTCCAATAAAAACTCTCGAAACCATAGATCATGTGACGTGTGTCACTTTCGGTATTTCATGATCAGACGGTCCTGATCTCATCGAAACTTTGCACTCTGATTGACAACTCACAACCTTTCAGGACTTTCTGTTTTGCGATTTCGTGTATCACAATGTCAAAGGTTGGAGCTCCTCCTTTATTTGTTTCCCGATATCCGATTTCTGCTTATATTTGGATCGACGGTCCTTGACCCTCCATGATCTAATGGTCTGGATTGAATTGCGAATTCACGTTTCGGTATATCGAGAAGCATGCCTCCGTTCTCTCAACTTGTAATCTCCGAATTCCCAAATCTCTCAACTTGCAATTTCTGAATTCCCGAATTCCAAAGGAACTCTCAGCGAAAAGTTTGACATTAATGACAAAACCTTTGCAACAACCTGTGAAAATTGACCAATAAACTCCCCCTTTGGCATTGATGGAAAAATTTAAATCTCTTCTCCCCCTTTTGATATCTATGGTAAAGGAATCAACCATACGCCCTCTGAGAAAAGAAAAACCACTTGCAAAGATGTATCATTTCAACAACAACTCCCCCTATCAATAATAGTCAATAAACCTGTGTAGTGTGATTTTATAATGAAGCCCTTGCAATCTTGAGAATGAAATGGAATTACAGAGGGTAAACCCCCAATTGATCCCTGAGACTTTCAAATTGCATTTTAGGTAAAGGTTTAGTAAATACATTTGCAATATGATCCTTTGTGCCAACATATTCCAATTTAATGACTTTAGACAAAACCTGCTCTCTTAGAAAATGAAATTTAATGGGAATGTGCTTTGTTTTTGAATGCATAACAGGATTTTTAGAAATATTAGTTGCACTGGTATTATCACAGAAGATAGTTATAGGTTCATCATAATGAATATGTATATCTTCCAGCATCTGTTTCATCCATAGAACCTGAACACAACAACCTGTAGCTGCTATGTATTTTGCTTCAGCAGTAGACAGAGACGCTGCTGATTGTTTTTTACTTGACCAACTTATAAGACATCCTCCAAGAAAAAATGTTGCTCCACTAGTACTCTTCCTGTCATCAACACAACCTGCCCAATCAACATTAGTGAAAGCATATAACTCAATTTGATTACCTGTAGGATACCACAAACCATATTCTGCTGTTCCCTTAAGATATCTAAAAATTCTTTTGACTGCAAGTAGATGAGAAGTTTTTGGTGAAGCCTGAAACCTGCCAACTTGAAAAACTGCATGCATAATATCAGGTCTTGTAGCCGTATCATAAAGAAGACTACCAATCATAGATCTATATACTGTCTGCTCAACATCTTTAGTATCATCAAACTTACTTAATTTACAACCAGTAACCATGGGAGTGCCAACTGGTTTAGAATATTCCATCTGAAATTTATTAAGCATTTCATTGATATACTTGGTTTGAGAAATGGAAATACCTTTATCAGATTGAGTAATTTGCAAGCCTAAGAAAAAAATCATTTCTCCTAGCATGGACATCTCAAACTCTTTTTGTGTACTTTCAACAAACTATTTACTGAGCCTATTATCATCACTACCAAAAATGATATCATCTACATATATCTCAACAATGATCAGGCTATCATTTTCTTCTTTAATATATAGATTACTAGCAGTGTTACCTTTCCTGGATCCTTGCTGCCTCAAGTAATTGTCAAGTCTGGAATACCAAGCCCTTGGTTCTTGCTTCAACCCATACATTGCCTTTTTCAACCTGTAAACATATTGTCCTTCTTCTTGTACCTGAAATCCATCTGGTTGTTCCATATATACTTCTTCCTCTAAATCACCATTCAAAAATGCAGACTTTACATCCATTTGATAAACTTTAATGTGTTTAGAACTAACATAAGCTAGAATCAGTCTAATGGATTCCATTCTTGCAACAGGAGCAAAAGTTTCTCCATAATCTATTCCTTCTACCTGTGCATACCCTTTACAAACCAATCTAGCCTTATTTCTAGTTATTTTACCTGCTTCATCCATCTTATTTCTGAAAACCCATTTAGACCCTATGACATTCTTATTCAAAGGTCTAGGAACCAATTCCCAAGTCTTATTCTTTTCTATTTGACTAAGTTCTTCATTCATTTCTTTCATCCAGTATTCATCTTTAATTGCTTCTTCAATAATTTTGGGTTCAATCAGAGAAAGTAAAGATACCTGTTCATGAGTTGAGGTGGATTCGTTCCTTCTGCTTCTTGTTCCAACACCTGCATTTAAGTCACCAATTAGCTGTTCTCCAGGGTGATTTTTCTGTATTCTCTTGCTTGGAGTCTTTGATGGAGTCATGATTTTGGATGGAGTTGTACCCTATTTCAAAGTAGGATTTAATTGTTCACTGTCAGCAGCCTTAGTTTCTTCTATTTCACTTATTTCTTCATCCATCTTATGTTTGTCATATATTTCATGTTGATTCTTTTGTTTAGATTTTGATTTAAAAAATGAGGACTCATCAAACCTTACATCTATAGATTCAACAATATTTCTTAATATGAAATTATAGCGTTTATAAGCCTTTCTTGAACATGAATATCCAACTAATAGGCCTTCATCAGTTCTAGAGTCTAATTTTCCCAGATCTTTGTTAATTCTTGTGATGTAACACTTACTCCCAAAAATTCTAAAATGTTTTATGTTTGCTGGTCTTCCTTTCCATAATTGATAGGGTGTCTTATCGATATTATTTCTTATGAAACTTCTATTCAAGATTTGAACAATGGTATGAACATCTTGAGGACAAAACATGTCATTCAATTTGGACTCATTTAACATTGTTCTTTCCATTTCCATCACAGTTTTGTTTTTTCTTTCAACAACACCATTTTGCTGAGGTGTTTTTGTAACAGAGAAATGCCTTTTAATTCCATTTTCAACA
>SNQJ01S0016398.1:84902-100021 GCA_010110895.2 Picea sitchensis | reverse complement strand
GTTCTGATGAACATGAAGATATCTACACCCATAACCCAACCTAGTCTAAATTCAAGACAAAGATCAACAATAAGCGAGTAAAGAATATTCCATCAATACAAGGGAACAAACAATTTAATATATTAAGAATTGCTTAAAAGTACACAGCCGAGTATAAAAGTTTCTATCTAAAGATGTGACCCCAAATACATGTAAACTCTTCAAATCTAGTTTTATCAAGATTACACAATTTTCTCCCTATAAGTAAAATCTAAAGCGTAGGAGATGAATTACTAGGAATCAATAATCATTACTAGTCATTAAAAATGTAGATCCTCAAATCAAGGTTATATGTCTTAACATCATATAAGTAATTATATCTTTAAAACTAGATCAATAAAATCAATCTTTAATACAATTTTTTGCTATCAATAATTGTGTTATTATTAAGGATGGAAAAAGATGCTACATTGATGTCTTACAAATATTAAATTTTAAGAGGATGCTAGATTGATGTCTTACAAATATTAAATTTTAAGAGAACCAAATCAAGATTGAAGTGAAAGTATGTTACAACCCTCAATATACACAATCTAAGGTGAAATTCAATGGACCATTTTTCTTTACGAATATAAGCGTTAGTCATTTAATAATGTCACAATTTATCTATGCAAAAGTATATACATTAATGACCATTTTCTTGGTTAAATATTAAATAAAGGATATTATATTTAGTGAAGCAAAAGGGTGAATAAGTACAATCTTATTATTTTCCTTGTTTACTGCTAAGCAACTTACACAACAATTATTAGAATGTAATTGCCATTTTGAATTATAATCCAATAATATCATTAATACGCTCATTATTTCATTTCATTTCTAAATCGTAATTTCATTAATCTAAACTAATAAAATCAACCATTAAAATAAATTCTAATATCCAAATAATCATATATTACTCAATAATAAAAATTGATAATATCAATCAAATAATTAATAATTTCCCAATCATGATAGGATTAAATAGGATACGTCATTACTTCCTTAATAATTTATTACCTAAGGCATCGAAGTGATAAAATAAATCATGTTGTAATTCTTTAGGGATTAAGCCTCCTTAGCAACGATTGAATCGTATAAGATGGGCAACAAATCAAGAGTTGCCCATCTTTGCTAGCATGCAAAGTATAACCCAATGAATTGTAATCTACATTGTAAAAGGTTTAGAGTGCTATACAACCATGATTAGAGATATTTCGATGTAATTGTTGTTCGGATAACCCAAAATCTCATTACCATATGGAATTACAAAAATCTCATTAAAAAAAATCAATTACATTCACATATGGAATTACCATCGTACTTTTAAATCCATCTAAACTAAAAAATAACTGAAATATAAATACCATAATCCAAGATATGATGAAGTATGAGGATAACCCTCTACTTGAAGAAGCTTGCACAATGTCTTTAGCGATAATATGAAGATCTTGCACTATGTCCTTGACCTTTTCTATTTGCTAACAAAGTGACTTCACCAGTACCTCCTAGCGAACATTAGGGGTACTCTTCTTCCCCCTTAGCCCCCCGAGCCGCAAAGGGGCCACACACAATAAACCAATAAAAATAGCTTCAAGGCTTGTCTCGCAAGGTAAAACTTACACTCTTTCTACAAGCTTGGTATCCCAACTCTCACAAGTAAAACATAGTCAAAACCATTTTGGCAACATAACCTTACCAATAATATGAGTGATCAATTTTCCTTCTACACCATTTTCTTTATAGAAATTTCCTCACTGACACATATCCTCATGCATAAATAATTAACTTTTTAATTAATTTAATTAAGATTATTCACTCACACACTTGTCACACTCTTCCTAAGTTGCACAAGAAATTACCCATTTTATTTTATTTAAAAAGTCAAATTCCCTCACATTCCCCACTGTGTTCCTATTTTCTCTCTTAGTTGTCCCTTTGTTCCCAAAATTTTCATTTAATGAGTGTCTCCTAACTAGATCTTAGTTAAAGTTGGATTATGAGTCTTCTTCTAACTCGTCAATAGCATATGCCAATACATATACATCAAATAGATATAAGTCACAATACATCATCATGATCATCATATATAACCCATAATTGAAATGAAATCATAATATACCATAACCAGAGGAGTTGCATGCAAACGTGCCTCAAAGAATATGTCAATAAAAGTGTGCTCAGTAGAGAAGGATGTTACACACACCCCCTCTTGTTTTAAAATTCGTCTTGAATTTTTTACAGTATATAAATGCAATTAAATAAATGTATCATACATAGATCTACATATCTAATCTATCAAACAAGTAAGGAAACTATTGATACATCTCGTATGCATCCTCTGAGGTATCTGAGTGTGGAATATAGTTGTCCCATTGGAGCTTGACCTGATCGACTATTTGACGTCGTAGTTGTTGAGTGCAATGGTCTAGAATGCAGATTGGCTCCACCATGACATCACCCTCGTCCAACACTTGCAATAACATGTGACAAATCACTAATATAATGTCGCAAAACAGATACATGAAATACATCGTGCATACACCTCAAAGAATCAGGCAAGTCTAGTTGATAAGCCATAGGTCCTTTCCTTTCCATAACCTCGAAAGGTACCACAAACCTAGGAGAGAGGTTATCCCTTTTCAAACTTGATCAAACTCTTGTGCGGTTTTACCCACAAGAAAACTATGTCACCAACTTCATAACTGCGGTCAAAGCGATGAGAATCAACATAACTCTTTTGACAATCTTGTGCTTCTTTAGTCCTTTGTCTTATCAATTGTATCTGTTCTTCCATTTCTTGAATCACTTCTGGTCCTACCAGAACCCTATCCTCAAGTCGATCCCAACTCAACGACGTCTGTAAAGAAACTAAAATGGTGCCATCTTAATCATACTCTAATAGTTGTTGTTGTATGCAAACTCTACTAGTGGCAAGAAATATTTTCAACGTTTATGTTGGTCCACTACATATATATGCAACATATCCTCCAAAATATGTTTTGTTCTTTCTGTTTGTCCATCTGTCTCTGGGTGATATGTTGTACTAAAATATAGTTTTGTTCCCAAGGCCTCTTGGAAATTGGTCCAAAACCGTTCTGTAAACACCGATCCCCGATTAGATATGATCCTTCTTGGAACACTGTGTAACCTCACAATCGATTTGACAAATACTCTAGCTATATTTGGCACCTGATACGTCGTACGCACTGGAAAAAAATGTGTACTCTTCATTAGAGTGTCAACTACCACAAAAATTGAATTCTGTCTCATTTCTGTCAGTGGCAATCCAACGATGAAATCCATCAAAATGACCTCCCATTTCAATTTAGGAATAACATGTGGTTGTAATAATCTTGTTGGATGTCTATGTTCATCCTTCACTTGCTGACATTCTAGATATCTCACCTCATAACTAATTATGTCAGCTTTCATTCCCTTCTATAAGAATAAAGTCTTAAGGCCTTCCTCCATCTTCGTGACTCTCGGATGAGCCATGTACATTGCTCGATGATATTCACTCAATATAAAACTTCTTAATTCATTGTTAGGCGGTACGTAAATTCTTCTGTTAAATCTCAACAATCCATCGTTGTCTAAACAATAACCTTCAAGCTTCGGCACCATCATGGTATTTCATCCAATGTTATCCTTAACTTCTTTATACCAATCATCGTCAATCTGTAAAGTAAGAATCTTTTCTCGAAGATTCGTCTTAAGAGGTATTATTGAGAATACATGTGGTCTCCAACTCAATGCATTTGCCAGTCTGTTCACCGTTCCTTTAATGTAAGTAATCTCAAAGTCGTATACACTAAGTAATTATGACCAACGCCTTTGTTGTGCATTCAAGTCACTCTATGTAAAAACATGTTGCAAACCACAATGATCTGTCTTTAATTTGAATTTTCATGTAATCAGATTATGTCTCCAAACTCTCAAGGCATATAGAATTGCTAATAACTCCATGTCATGCATTGAGTAGTTCTCTTCATGTTTTCTCAATTTGCTTGAAATGTAAGTGATCAATCGATCGTCTTGCATCAAAACTTAACCTAAACCTTCCTTGGATGCATCCGTTCATACAAATAATTCCTTTTCCATGTCGGGGACTTTCAGGATTGGTGTTGTTGTCAACAACTCTTTAAGATTTTGAAATGATTCCATGCATTTCTTTGTCCAAACAAAATTCTTATTTTTCTTTTGCAATTATGTGATCGCATTTTCTATCTTCGAAAAACCTTTGATGAATCGCCAGTAATATCCTTCTAAACCCATAAAGCTATGTACTTCTTGTACATTTGTCAGTGATGGCTAGTTCATAATAGCCTCTACTTTTGCTGGATCCATAGAGATACCTTCACCAGATATGATATGTCCCAACTAATGAATCTTTGATTGGTAAAAATAACATTTCGATAACTTCACGTACAAATTGTTTTCTCATAGACATTGTAGGACCAATCTCAAGTGTTCTTCATGATATTCTTTTGTCCAAGAATAAATCAATATGTCATCAATAAATACTTGAACAAACTTGTCCAAGTATTCGCAGAACACCCCGTTTATCAAACTCATGAACACCCCTAGGGAATTCGTCAATTCAAATGGTAAAACTATAAACTCATAGTGTTTGAATCTCGTCTTAAATACGGTCTTAGGGATATGTTATTCTTTATTCCATTATTAGTGATATACCAATCTCAAATCAATCTTCGAAAACACCGTCACTCCCTTCATTTGGTCAAACAAATCATCTATTTTGGCAACAAAAACTGGTTCTTGATCGTCTCTTTTTTCAATAGTCAATACAAATTCTCCACGATCCATCCTTCTTTCTCACAAAAATAACTGGTGCACCCCAAGATGACACACTTGGATGTATAAGTCCCAAGTCCAACAATTCCTTCAATTGCATTTTCAACTCCTGAAATTCAGGCATTGACATCTGATATGGCATTCATGCTATCGGTTTAGTTACAAAGTCCATTATAAACTCCAACTCTCTTTCGAGTGGTACACCTGGTATATCTTCTTGAAACACCTCTACAAACTCTTGCACTACAGGAAGGTTTTCTAATCCTTCTTCCTCCCCCTTTTCATTTAGCGCTAAGATTGCATAAATATTGCACCCCTTGCACATGTTCTTCTATAGTTGTATGGAAGAAACAATCTCAAGGACACCCCTTGGTTCCTTGCTATAATCAATCTACTTTGTCCCAAATCATCTGTGAAATTTAACCGTTTCATCTTCCAATTAAGTATCGCATCATGTGATTCTAGCTAGTCCATACCAATCACTATGTCATAATATCCTAAGATTGTGACATAGAGATCTACCTTCACTACAAAGTCTCCCAAGTTAACGCTACAGTCTGTAACCTTTCCTCCAACCTTCTTCTTGGAACCCAATGCCATTTCTATGTATCTAAATTCATCTTTCTCGACTATCTTTACCTTAATTCTCTTTATCACTGCACTAGATATAAATCTCTATATAACAACTAGATCTATCAAAATGCTAAAAGTTTGGTCAAAAATTGTACTTGACGTCTCGAGCATAGTGGAATGGTGCTCAGCTTGGCGGTTGTTCACCGTTAAAAGTATCTTGTGGGCCTTGCCCAAATCTCCAATTGTAGTGGGTCCGGATGATTTGGACACTCTGGCCTGCTCAATCAGACAGTCTCTCTAGTAATGTGGCTCTCCACATGTCCAACATTCAGTCTTCAGTCCAATACTCCTAGCTCCTAAAGTAGAAGTTTTTGGCCTAACAGTCTATGATCTTGGTCTGTTATGTTGAACATGCCTAAAATGTTATTGATGTTGCGGATGACATTGTTCTTGTTGTGGTCCTCTATAAGGAGTCCTTTGTTGAGGAGTCTGTCATTGTGGTGTTGTGAAAATAGGTCCTCTGGGGGTATCTCGATGCCCTGGAATTTTTATGTTTGGTGTCTAATGTTGTTGCTCTTGTGATGTCGTATGTCCAGTCTGTCTAGAAGGAGTCCTACGTGTACCCCCATTTTTCAATTATTCCTCAGCTATGAGAGCCTTTTGAACTGCATCATGCAATGTGTGAGGCATTAGGATCCTCACCTTCTCATGAATGATGAAGTTAAGGCCAAACAAAAACTTTTTGACCTTTAATTTATCTGTGTTCAAATGTGGAGCATACCTAAGTAGCCCCATGAATCTGGCCCCATACTCTAGCACCATAATAAAACCATATCGTAAGGCATTGAACTCATTAAGTTGGTACTCAATGAATTCCTCGAACAAGTACCTCTCCTAGAACCATTCCTCAAATAGCTCGCATGACATGTCTTCGACAACCATGTTTAGTTGAGGTAGGAGTGTTTTCCACAAAATTAGAATTCTCCCTTTCAATTGGAAGACTGGCATACAAACCTTCATGTTGGAGGTGTAATCACGAAGTGCGAAGCACATCACCATTTTCTCCAACCATGCCTTGGTGGCTAACCCATCCATGGCACCCCAGAAATCGGAAAAGTTCACCTTCTTGAGTTATTGGTGTATAATACTTGTTGGCCTTGGGTTCTGGAAGAAAGTGAAGATTAAGGAAGAAAAGATGAAATACGAATTGCGCGGACTGTTATCACTCTGTAAATTTTGTCTAGTGGAATAGACAAACGATAGAGGTAACTGTTTCAACCAGCTTTAGAGCTGAGGCACTAGCCTGCTCAACTCAGAGAGGGATCTCTCATGTCACTTGATGTTTCTTTGGAAATCGGTGGCTAGATTTGGTTTGTGTTGGGGTTTTTTAATAAAATAACTGGAGAAATGAAAATAACATTTGGGTTATGGGATCTGGAATAAATATAGTACATTATCAAACTTGAGAACTATTCAGAGGAAAAGGCTAAATCAGACAACAAGTCTGAGTTTATATCTGAAAATTTTGCATGACATCAAAGGAAAATAAACATATAACTACATCAGAGCATTACGGAGATGAATTGTGAATAAGTTAAGAAGAAAGAAACATAATCTAAGTTGCTAAGACAAGAGCATCAAATAATGAATTTTGGGCCTCTAAATCTCCAATTTAGATAGAAAGAAGTGTAAATGAAATGTATGTTTACAGGAAATACAAACTATGAGAGGAAAACAAGACTCATATCACTGTCAGTTAGAATATTTTCATAAATAATCCAAAATATGCCTCGCATTTATATATTCATTCAAGCCCCCGAATTTACAAAAGTTTTTCCTGCACAGAGGGCAGGCTCCTCTTTTCTCCATGCTTTCTATATCCTCGAGATAATATATATATATATATATATATATATATATAAGGTTTCTTCATGGAATACAAAACATTCATACTTCTCATCATTCTAGATGAGAGATAAGTTACAAAGGAGGAATGATTTATAAGAACTATTACCCTATCTTAGAGGGACCGTTAGGAACAGGTTCATCATATCTATGCACCATCTGTCCAAAACTTGTTGGGATGTACTTGTCTCCACTTGAGAGTTTATTTTAGCTTAGAGATCTCCTCCTTTAGAGTATCCAACTAGGTCAGTTGATTCTCTCCAACACTTTCAGCCATTGATCTACATCGATTTACAATTGACAACCTGTCGAGTTATTCCTTTTGCGCCTCTGCTATATTTTTCCATACACCACCAGATATGTCTTGGTCCTCTAAATCATCAATTCTCCAAACTATCAGGATCCCATGATGATGTATCTCTTGCTAAATTCTCAAGACTCGGATCTTGTCTGAAAATTGTTGAGACACAGACGACACAGTGATTGATACTGGGTCGAAGTGAGAAAAACAGCAGAAAAGATGGAGGGAAGTAAGAGAAGTCAAGTCGTTGGATGAGGAGATCGAGGAAGACAAGTCAACAAGGAATATGGATCATGGACAACTCAACAAGCAAAAAAAACCCACCGGTAGATGCTTTAGAAAACCTCACAGGAAGGAAGGAAAGACAGGCTAGTGAAGCCCTGAAAACACAGGTTAAGTTGACCTAGGTTCTTGGTATCTAGGGTTTTATACACCTAGGCTTCGGCCTAAGGATGGTGGTGAGATATTGTAATGTATAAATAAATGTCAAGAGGACCTGGGATCGGGTTGTTGTTGTTTTTTTTCATTCGGAGTTATTTGTTGTTACTGTAGAGAGAGAAGTCTGTGTTGTAAGATCTTCAACTCGATGCAAAGATCAACCCTGCAGCTCGGTGTGTAGGGAAGGGAGGAAGGGAAGAAGAGAGAAAGAGAGAAGATCTACTAGCTACGAGAACATATAGGATTGTATTCTTTCACCTAATATATTATAAGGCACAGTTCTATGGACGTATCCCTAGGGAGAGGGTGAACCACATACATCTTGTTGTTGTGTGTGATTGATGTTGTGTTCTCTCACTCTATGATATATTGTTATTGCATTACTATGTTATATATGATCTATAATTGTGCGAAGTAGGTTTATGTTTGGGAATAATAGTATGATATCCTTGTGTGATTACCTTGATTCCACTTGCACTTCCTCTTGTTGTAGACACCTGTGTCCTACAACCCCCTATTGCTACTTCGAGTGAGACTGCATCTGCTTCGCAGGTGTTTTCGAAAGGGCCAGTATTTAGGGCTTGTTGGTGTGCTATCAAAGTTGAACCCTGGGTCTGCACTATGCCAAAAAATGGTTCTTTGGTCGAGAACAAGATATTCTTAAGGGAATTTCAAGGTGGTTTCCATCGAAGACAGATATTCATAAGTGGATAGAAGAATAGGAAAAGGACTTCACAAAAGATCAAAATAAGAACCCTAATATTAACACAAAAGACTGGTTGGGAAGGTATATCTTTATTGATATACATGAGATTTTGTTTGGAGGAATTCATATGGATCTATATGAGTGGCTAGCCATATTAGAAGACACCCAGTTTGAGATCATACCTAGAGCGCCCATGGTTTGGATGTTAGCCTTGATCAAGAAGGTCAAACGCATTGATAACATCATGTCAAGAGAAATAAATCACTGGTTTGATAGTACCATTTGAGGGTATATCACAGAGTTTGCTATTGATTGGGTACAATCATATATCCAAGCAAAGAGATATTTATTTAAAGGACCTAGAGGAAAATTTTTACACCTCTTAAAGTTGAAGATCAAGATGTTATTGCATGATAAGAACATATTGAAGATACAGTAGTGGGTAAGACTAAAAAAGCTAAGGTTCAATAATTTAGACAACAAAAGCGACATAGATATCGAACACACATGCAGTGGGAGGACCTTCAGATAAGTTCCTCTGGTGAACTTGTTCGAGTAGAGTCACGAACTAGCACAAGAAGAAGGATTCTATAGTGGAGAAGAATAAGAGTTGTTGAACAAGGAACATTCAAAGTCCACTAGGGTAGAAGAAGAGAATACTGAAGAACCTTGTTGAGAAGAGCCAGAAACTTCAAGGACCATGCAGACTGTTGAAGTACGTGTTATTACACCACCTGTTGTTTCAACAACATTAAGTAATCAGAGTAACGTAAGTTATCATAACACTCAGAGAACTGGTACAAGTGGTTCAACGTTATTGGCCCTTGACCAATTTTTGAGGATCCTTGGCCATGTTTGACCTATTTTGGGACTTCGACAGGCTGTCGAAGGCAGAGCGCAAGGTGAAGCGAATATCACAGGATCTCGTCCCCTTTTTTAGGTATTTTTGGGTTTTGGGTTTATGTAACGGGTATGGGGATGTGGCCCATGGGTTTACCCATGTTTAGGCCCATTTTGTAAGGTATAAATATAAATCTAGGCAATGTTAGTAGTAGGTGTATGTGATTCTAAGTGTAAGTGCACAAGTGTGTGAAACCAAGTGCTAAGTGCAGGTGATAGTTGTACATGCTTTTTGCATGTTGTGTGAGACTTGCAAGGCTAAGTGAAAGTGACTGTAAGGGATTGAGTAGAATCTTTGTGTTGTAACCTACCTCGGGGAAGGAGGATCTGGCGGGGTGCACGCAGATCTCCTTTCCTATACGGAGTAGGATCTTGTGGCTCTGTGCATGTAGAAGATTGACAAAATATAATAAAAGAGAAGAAGAGTTGGTGGGCGTAGCCCCAGGCTAGGGGTGAACCATGTATATCATGTGTTTTTATGCTTTGTGTAATATATTGATGTGTTTATGTGTTTACTTGCTTAGTGCTAGGCATAGATATATGATAGATAGTTCTGTTGATGTTTTGTGCTTAATAATATGAATGAGTGCTAGATCTAATCTATGTGAATGTGCTCGGATATACTAGATCTGGGTGAATACTGTGATGCTCTATGATTAGGGTTTTAACTACGAAGTGGATACTGGTTAAATATTGATGAACTGTAACTGCTAAGTGCTTTGATAGAATCTTGTAATCACAGATCTGTGTTCCAGCTAAGGTTGCAAACACTGGATTCCTGCAACCACCCCTTCCTCTACCTTGGATGAGACTTCATCTACTTCGCAGATGTTGCCGAAAGGGTCGGTAGTTAGGGTTTTGTTGGTGCACTCTTGAGCATTGAACCCTGGGTTGGCCCTTATGCCAACAAATGGATCTTGAAGCTTTGTGCTCTGATAGAGGTAAGAACAGTGAAATTTTTTCATTGAAAATGTAAGATAAGTGGAAATTTTTATTTCGAAAGTATGAATCTAGGTATGTTTGATAAATTTTGTCCTAGCCTAAAAACTAGGGCACAACTAGAATAAAGAAGATTTTATATGAGTATATATGATAGAAATGATGAAAGATATTTTATTCCTATGCATAGAAAGAATGTTTGGACTAACAAATGGATGCAGGATCTTAGAAATAATTTTTTGCAGGATCACATCATAGCTACCACATCTCCCACGACATCCTTCTTTTACACAGTGGGTTGTTATTCTCCCCAGGGGTTAGACTCCTATGATGTGGATACTATCAGAGGTGTCACACTTCTTCCTCCATCACTACGTCATCTACTTCCCCTGCGTCCTCTAACCATGATTCCCTGCATGGACAATTTTAAAAAATTAATTAATGATATAATTTAATCATTTAGTTAACACAGTGGATGGCGTAGCGATCCAATGTTGTAGGGTTGAACCCACTCTGATACCATATGTAGCAACCCTTTGATCATAAGATGAATACAAGTGACTACAACGAAGCAGTACATACATTGTTTGTTTTTACAATATATGAGATTATGTTTTACAAAAATTATATAAAGAAAAATCAATTTATCTACAATGATAACAATTAAAGGAATTCGATCTACATAGTCAATATCGCTATAAATTCAAGTAAACCATAAATTACCACTTATACAATTTACAACAAGCATCAATTATACAATAAAATATAACGATTCACTTGGTCTAATGCTTGAATATTCAACCACATTAGGTCTTAAAAGGCAGTGAAACATAACAATATCAACCCTCCCAACATCCTACACCTGCAAGGTTAGGACCCTCAAGACACATAATCAATGTTCACAGTTCAAGATTCATCTGATCATTTTTTACCATTTAATGTCTCAGGATTGGCAGTTGTTCTGAGGAACATGAATATATATACACCCATAACCCAACCTAGTCTAAATTCAAGACAAAGATCAATAGTAAGTGAATAAAAGAATATTCCATCAATACAAGGGAACAAACAATTTAATATATTAAGAACTGCCTAAAAATACAAAGTTGAGTCTATAAGTTTCTATATAAAGATGTGACCCCAAATATATGTAAACTCTTCACATCTAATTTTATCAAGATTATGCAATTTTCTCCCTATAACTAAAATCCAAAGCATAGGATATGAATTACAAGGAATCAATAATCATTACTAGCCATAAAAAATGTAGATCCTCAAATCAAGGTTATATGTCTTAATGTCATAAAAGCAATTATAATATTTAAAACTAGATCAATAAAATCAATATTTAATACAATCCTTTGCTATCTTTAATTGAGTTATGATTAATGATGGAAAAAGATGGTAGATTGATGTCTTACAAATATTAAATTTTAAGACAACCAAATTAAGATTGAAGTGAAAGTTCATGTTATTGCAGGGTCATGTTATAAATTTCAAAGGTTAACAAGAAAGATGGAACAAATGACCTAGGCTTCTTATCGAGTGCCATTGTATTCATGTTAGGATTCTGACTCTCCTTAAGGTTTCCTGTACCCAATCTTGAATGCGGGATTGGATTTAACATGAGTTTTTCGTTCTCATCTAGGTCTTGCAATAGTAAATATTTCTATTGAGGAATTCTACACAAGTCCATCACCAAAATGTTAGCTTTCAATTTCTTCAGGTCTTCTACCACATTACACTCTAGATTTATTGTTTCTTGAGCTTGGAACTTCAGGACATAACTTAGCAGTGGGGTCAGTTGAGATAAAGAGGAAGATTTTGGGGGTCACTTAGGATCTTGTGCAATGGTAGGTTGGTTTTGCATGATCAGTGCCTTGCTCCTAGTTTGGACTACCATAATTTCAAGAAATTATTCTTCTTTGGTAGGAATGTCAAAAGATGATGTGTTACTGACATCCCATAGAACCATAGTTTTTTTCTTAGGTGGTTCACTAACTTCATTTTCTGCAGTATTTGATGTATGATCATTGGGTTGTTCAGTGAGGGAACAACCATCCAAGAAACGATTCACCAACATATTCATAACATTCACCCATTGTGGGAAATCCCATTTTGAATAGTGTTCTTGATGATAGTTACAATATGAATCTAAGGTGACTTCTCCCTGGTCGATGTTCAAGTTGGTAGGGCTCTAAGGCCTTTAAAGGTGGATGTTTTCTAAAGAAAGGTTTGTAAAACCTAGGGTTTGATGTGCCTTCCATTGTATTCCTTTTTGTTGAGGAAAAGGTACAAAGAAAATTACTCAAACATTTTTATATCTTGTTTGGCTAAGGAAAGATAGTTGGGAATGTTACCCAGAGTTTATAGCCTTAAATTCAAAACAATCATTTAATCCACAGGTAATATGTATGAGGGACCAAGGCTGATTTTATATATTATATGTAACTATGAAAAAGAAAGAAATAAAAATATGCATAAGTGTGTACATGGATAAGAGATAAGGATAAAAGAAAAATATGAAAAATATCATTAAGATACACATGAGAGACTGAAATAAAAAATCTGATTTTTATATTAACTTCATTCTAAGATGCAATGAAAAATTCTCTTTACAAACCCCTGAGACGGTGGGGACCAAAGTTAGATTTAGAAGTCTCTGATGCACCATACAAAAAACTATGAAAAAAAAAAATGAAGCTAAATATATGGATCAACTTGCCATAAAAATGTTGTCACTTGACTTTGCAAAATATTCTTTATCATTCATGAAATCTAATCCATAAAAAAACAAAAACATACAGACTGCCAAAGATAGATCATACACCTTTAGAAACAAGTTGTTGAAATATAAGATTTAGTTTTTGAATCATGTTGCCTTCAATAAGACCCTATTTTCATCACGATGGTTTAGTTTTCTAGTAAACTCAGAATGAATGAAGAAAAACATTATCTTACAAGTATAGGGCATAACTTATATCAAAATTTCTCCTTCTGTTCTCTCTCCATTTGTCTCTTCTTTTGATTGAGATTTTATGCTTTCCAAACAAGTTATGGTAGTTCAACTACCTTTATTTTTTTAAGCTTAATTAGCTTAACTAATTCATTGAGACTAATAAATAATAATACATAAATAAGGGTCTATTTAAATAATAACTAAATAGGTGGGACCCCTTGTCACTCCAATTTACATTTATTTAATGATCATCAAAATATGAAATATAATACCCCAAAAATTAACTAAAATATTCATCTTGTAACTCTCATCCTCATATAAATAGTCAAATACTTTAGTATTTGTTATCGCACAATCTATACTTTCCAAAAGCCTAAAGGAAAGTAGGCCTAAATTGACGTAACACAGAGGTAATCCTATAACTATCACCCCAATAGGGTACCTCTTTCTATTTAGGAGGAGGAAATGCTCATTCCAAGGGAGAAGTCCCATGACCTAGTTGTTTGATGAAGGGAAAAATGATACGGTGAAAACCAACCCCTCTATATAGTTCACTCAACAGTAGAATTCACTTTGGTGAAATTGAAAGGGACAAGGGAAAATGAAAATGGGTTTGTACCTACCCTTTGTTATCACCCTGTAATTTACCAGGCTGAGGAGGAAATTGGTAGGGGTAACCACAAAACCACTTTGAGTCAAGGATCTATCCCTCCAAGACTCAAAGAGGGATCTCTCTGTCTGATATAGCTTTCTTTGAAGAGGATATTAGGCTAGTTATGTAGAGCATGGGTTTGTTTATGGATTTTGAATTGGTTTGGTTGAGACACAAAAAGGACCATTGGGAAAAATGGAGTCAAAGATCAAAGATGATTGAATGAATAAATAATAGAGACATATACAACTAGGAAAGATAGTCACATTAGTGTATTCTTATAATTTGTGATATGGAAAAGAAGCATAGATTAAGGTCCAATTTAAATGCACAGCAGAGCTCATTTGAATTCTACATCCAATTTTCAGAAGAAAACATTAATATCATTTAAAGCCAGATCAGGGTGTCTAAGACAAATCCTAAAACATAATCTTCTTATAAATGATCAAGAAAGAAAACAATATGCGAAACAAGGGAATAACAATTTACATAAGAAACACTTCACCATAGAGAATGGCACGATAATCTGGAAATAAAGTCTTAGTATTCATTCATTATAGTCAATTAAAGCCTATGATCAATTTTACATTTAGGTCATCCCAAGTCCAACCCACTTTTATTCAAAGTCATAGGATTTATAGCCTTTACATAACAGTTCAAAATCTTATAAAAATGGATCTGAAATACTTAAAATAGAATAAAATCAAAACTAGTATGATATGTCAAATATAGTCATGATTTAAGGGTCAACCCTTATCAACTAGATCTTCAACAATATTCAACAACATTCAACACTATCTGATATCTTCAATAACTTTCCAAGTGATGACAAGGCATTTTGAAATCTTGTTTTGACAAATAAGCAATTTTTAACCAAAAATTGAAAAGCCACTTAACCTTCTTGCCTTAA
>SNQJ01S0016398.1:56761-84892 GCA_010110895.2 Picea sitchensis | reverse complement strand
ACTAAATTTAGCTTGAAAACTATTTCAAATTAGCAATTTCTTCCTTCAAGGTGTCAAGCCAAGCAGGATGATTTTCTCCAATGCTTTCAACCACCTCAACTTTTACCTTTGTCTTCTAACGCTTTCTCTGTTTCCTCCTGACAACTCGCGTATGGTGCTCAACTGTGTGTATGTTGATGATTAAATCCTTCATGATGAGATTTAATCTGAGCTCTTTATCCGCTCCTGGCTCTCCCGAAGGCTTTGTATAAAATTTTGTTGCTAAGATTCGAGCAACCAGTTTCTCTCTCTTCTTCAATGAAGAAGTTGTCATATTCATTGAAAATCCTAGTTCACTGAAGGCTGCCCAGTCTTCTTTGTCCATGCTTCTTGGTTTTGCAGAAAACATAATTTTATCTCCCTTGATCGCACATAAATTAGGAATCTGATCCCATTTGTAATTACCCCGTTTACGAATGAACCGTTGATTTCCCAAAACAAAGTAATACCATCCATATTTTGAAGGACAGTAGTCATCAAGTTCTAATCACGAATTACTGACGAAGTACTTGCAAGTACAACAATTTGTCATGCTCGACCAATATATTCTGAATGATGAGCCTTCAAATCAGTTATATGGTGGTGCTCACCCGGCATTGCACAGACGAAAAGTACTTCGAGAAAGTGGTGTGAGATGATTTAACCGACCGTCACTTTCCCCTCTCCACATGCAATCTTTAGATTTGACATATTTAATGATATTAGAACACATGACATCGGGGCATGGTTGAGCGGTTTCGCGCTCACCCACTTTTCTCCCCGATATGCTTCTGGAGGTGCCATGTGTGTATGGGTTGAAACCATGGTATTTTCCATGACCCGCTCTCTAGTGCTTAACCTTCACGTTATTTCCTCTCTCGATATGTCTCCTGACCGTCGATCTGGGCTGCTCAAGATCTATGGACCGTTGGGTCGCATCACTCCCGCGTCTCCACCAATTTTAACACTGTCCGCCAGATATGACCCCACCTACTAGTCTAACACTCCTCTATATCGATTTAGCGTTCCACCAAATCTCAAGACTTGGATTCTAAGAGATTATTATAATGATGACAGGTCTAAAATGTTGTTGTTGTTACATATGACATTGTTGTTGTTGTGGTCCTCTGTAAGGAGTCCTTTGCTGAGGAGTTTGTCATCACAATGTCATGAACATAGGTCCTCTGGGCGTATCTTGATTCCCTAAAGCCTTTCTCGTTGGTGTATGATGTTGTTGCACTCCTAATTTCATCTATCTAGTCGGTATAGAAGGAGTCCTGCCCTGCCCCCACCATTCAGTTCTTCCTCAGCTATGAGGGCCTTCTGAATTGCATAGTGTAATTTCTGAGGCATTAGGATCCTGACCTTCTCATGAATGTTGAAATTAAGGTCGAACACAAACATTTTGACCTTTAGTTTCTCTGTGTTCAAATGTGGAGCATACCTAAGTAGCTCCATGAATCTGGCCTCATACTTTGGCACCATACAACCACCCTGTCGTAAGGTGTTGAACTCATTAAGCTGGAGCTCAATGAATTCCTCAGACAAGTACCTCTCCCAGAACCGTTCCTCGAACAACTCCCATAACATGTCTTCGACGACCATGTTTAGTTGAGGTAGGAGCGTCTTCCACCAAAGTAGAGCACTCCCTTTCAATTGGAAGACTGTCATGTGGGGCATCAAAAAAATCGGGAAAATTCACCTTCTCGAGTTCTCTGTGTATACTACTAATACCAGCTAGGGTACGCTATGGACCCTCATTGGGAATAAAGGCTCTACCCTCATCTCAATCCAGGTGATTGATCAATTCCTCTAACATCCTCTAGAAGGATCTCATCATACCTACCACATCTCCCACAACAAACTGCTCTTGCTCAATGGTTTGTTCTTCTCCCTGGGGGTTACACCCCTTTGGCGTGGATACTATCAGAGGTGTCACACCTCTTCGTCCAACACCACGTCATCTACTTCCCCTGCGTCCTCTAGCCATGATTACATGCATGGACAATTTTCAAAATTTAATTAGTGATATAATTTAATCATTTAGTTAACATAGTGGAAGGCGTAATGGTCCAATGTCACAGGGTTGAACCCGCTCTGATACCATATGTAACAACCCTCTAATCGCAACATGAAGACAAACGATTACAACGAAGCAATATTATATATATATTGTTTTTCTTACAATATATGAGATTATCTTTTACAACAATTATATAACGAAAAATAAATTTATCTACAATGATAACAATTAAAGGAATTCGATCTACATAGTCAGTATCTCTATAAAGTCCAGTAAACCATAAATTACCACTTATGCAATTTACAACAAGCATCAATTATACAATAAAATATAACAATTCACTTGGTCTAATGCTTGAAGTTTCAACCACATCAGGTCTTATAAGGCAGTGAAACATAACAATATCAACCTGCCCAACATCCTACACCTGCAAGGTTAGGGCCTTCAAGACACATAATCAATGCTCATAGGCCAGGATTCATCTGATCAATTTTAACCATTTAAGGTCTCAGGACTGGTAGTTCTGATGAACATGAAGATATCTACACCCATAACCCAACCTAGTCTAAATTCAAGACAAAGATCAACAATAAGCGAGTAAAGAATATTCCATCAATACAAGGGAACAAACAATTTAATATATTAAGAATTGCTTAAAAGTACACAGCCGAGTATAAAAGTTTCTATCTAAAGATGTGACCCCAAATACATGTAAACTCTTCAAATCTAGTTTTATCAAGATTACACAATTTTCTCCCTATAAGTAAAATCTAAAGCGTAGGAGATGAATTACTAGGAATCAATAATCATTACTAGTCATTAAAAATGTAGATCCTCAAATCAAGGTTATATGTCTTAACATCATATAAGTAATTATATCTTTAAAACTAGATCAATAAAATCAATCTTTAATACAATTTTTTGCTATCAATAATTGTGTTATTATTAAGGATGGAAAAAGATGCTACATTGATGTCTTACAAATATTAAATTTTAAGAGGATGCTAGATTGATGTCTTACAAATATTAAATTTTAAGAGAACCAAATCAAGATTGAAGTGAAAGTATGTTACAACCCTCAATATACACAATCTAAGGTGAAATTCAATGGACCATTTTTCTTTACGAATATAAGCGTTAGTCATTTAATAATGTCACAATTTATCTATGCAAAAGTATATACATTAATGACCATTTTCTTGGTTAAATATTAAATAAAGGATATTATATTTAGTGAAGCAAAAGGGTGAATAAGTACAATCTTATTATTTTCCTTGTTTACTGCTAAGCAACTTACACAACAATTATTAGAATGTAATTGCCATTTTGAATTATAATCCAATAATATCATTAATACGCTCATTATTTCATTTCATTTCTAAATCGTAATTTCATTAATCTAAACTAATAAAATCAACCATTAAAATAAATTCTAATATCCAAATAATCATATATTACTCAATAATAAAAATTGATAATATCAATCAAATAATTAATAATTTCCCAATCATGATAGGATTAAATAGGATACGTCATTACTTCCTTAATAATTTATTACCTAAGGCATCGAAGTGATAAAATAAATCATGTTGTAATTCTTTAATAATTTATTACCTAAGGCATCGAAGTGATAAAATAAATCATGTTGTAATTCTTTAAGGATTAAGCCTCCTTAGAACGATTGAATCGTATAAGATGGGCAACAAATCAAGAGTTGCCCATCTTTGCTAGCATGCAAAGTATAACCCAATGAATTGTAATCTACATTGTAAAAGGTTTAGAGTGCTATACAACCATGATTAGAGATATTTCGATGTAATTGTTGTTCGGATAACCCAAAATCTCATTACCATATGGAATTACAAAAATCTCATTAAAAAAAATCAATTACATTCACATATGGAATTACCATCGTACTTTTAAATCCATCTAAACTAAAAAATAACTGAAATATAAATACCATAATCCAAGATATGATGAAGTATGAGGATAACCCTCTACTTGAAGAAGCTTGCACAATGTCTTTAGCGATAATATGAAGATCTTGCACTATGTCCTTGACCTTTTCTATTTGCTAACAAAGTGACTTCACCAAGACTCTCCTAGTTAACATTAGGGGTACTCTTCTTCCCCTTAGCCCTCGAAATGCTAAAGGCCACATCAATAATAAACCAATAAAATAGCTTCATGCCTTGTCTCGCAAGGTAAAACTTACACTCTTTCTACAAGCTTGGTATCCCAACTCACAAGTAAAACATAGTCAAACCATTTTGGCAACATAACCTTACCAATAATATGAGTGATCAATTTTCCTTCTACACCATTTCTTTTATAGAAATTTCCTCACTAACACATATCCTCATGCACAAGTAATTAACTTTTAATTAATTTAATTAAGATTATTCACTCACACACTTGTCACACTCTTCCTAAGTTGCACAAGAAATTACCCATTTTATTTTATTTAAAAGTCAATTTACCTCACATTCCCCACCGTGTTCCTATTTTCTCTTAGTTGTCCCTTTGTTCCCAAAATTTTCATTTAATGAGTGTCTCCTAACTAGATCTTAGTTAAAGTTGTATTATGAGTCTTCTAACTGGCCAATAATATGTGCCAATACATATACATCAAATAGATATAAGTCACAATACATCATCATGATCATCATATATAACCCATAATTGAAATGAAATCATAATATACCATAACCGAGGAGTTGCATGCAAACGCGTCTCAAAGAATATGTCAATAAAGTGTGCTCATAGAGAAGGATGTTACACACCCTCTCGTTTTAAAATTCGCCTTGAATTTTTACAGTATATAAAAGAAAGTAATAAATGTATCATACATAGATCTGCTATATCTAATCTATCAAACAAGTAAGGAAACTATTGATACATCTCGTATGCATCCTCCGAGGTATCCGGCGAGTGTGGAATATAGTTGTCCCATTGGAGCTTGACCTGATCGACTATTTGACGTCATATTTTTTGAGTGCGCAATGGTCCAGTATGCAGATTGGCTCCACCATGACATCACCCTCGTCCAACACTTGCAATAACATGTGACAAATCACTAATATACGTCGCGAAAACATACATGAAATACATCGTGTGCATACGCCTCAAATAATTAGGAAAGTCTAGTTGATAAGCCATAGGTCCTTTCCATAACCTCGAAAAGTACCACAAACCTAGGAGAGAGGTTATCCCTTTTCAAACTTGATCAAAATCTTATGAAAGGTTTTATCCCACAATAAAACTATGTCACCAACTTCATAACTCAAGGGTCAAAGCGATGAGAATCAACATAACTCTTTTGACAATCTTGTGCTTCTTTAGTCCTTTGTCTTATCAATTGTATTCGTTTCTCCACTTGAATCACTTCCGGTCCCACTGTAACCCTATCCTCAAGTCGATCCCAACTCAACGACGCCTCAGAAAAGAAACTAAAATGGTGCCATCATCTCAATCATACTCTAATAGTTGTTGTTGTATGCAAACCTACTAGTGGCAAGAAATATTTTCACTTTATGTTGGTCCATCATTACATATATGCAACATATCCTCCAAAATATGTTTTGTTCTTCGCTTTCATCCGTCTTCCTGGTGATATGTTGTAATTAAAATATAGTTTTGTTCCCAAGGCCTCTTGAAATTGGTCCAAAACCGCTCGCAAACACCGCATCCTCGATCAGATACGATCCTTCTTGGTACACTGTGTAACCTCACAATCGATTTGACAAATACTCTAGCTATATTTGCACCCGGGAGCACGCCGCACGACCGGAAAATGTGTACTCTTCTATTAGAGTGTCAATTCATCACAAAAAATTGAATTGCCTCATTTCTCGCTGGCAATCCAACGCATGAAATCCATCAAAATGACCTCCCATTTCCATTCAGGAATAACATGGTTGTAAATAATCTTCATGGATGTCTATGTTCATCCTTCACTTGTCACATTCTAGATATCTCACCTCATAACTAATTATGTCAGCTTTCATTCCTTTCTATAAGAATAAAGTCTTAAGGTCTTCTCTCATCTCGTGACTCTCGGATTGAGCCATGTACATTGCTCGCATGATATTCAATTCAATATAAAACTTTAATTCATTGTTAGGCTAAGACGTGAAATTCTTCTCATAAATCTCAACAATCCATCGCTATCAAACGAATAACCTTCAAGCTTCGGCACCATCATGGTATTTCATCCAATGTTATCCTTAACTTATTTATACCAATCATCATTGATCAGAAAAGTAAGAATCTTTTATGGAAGATTCGTTTTAAGAGGTATTATTGAGAATACATGTGGTCTCCAACTCAATGCATTTGCTAGCCTCGTTTCACCGCTCCTTTAATGTAAGTAATCTCAAAGTCGTGATACACTAAGTAATTATGACCAACGCCTTTGTTGTGCATTCAAGTCACTATGAGTAAAAATATGTTGCAAAACCACAATGATTTGTCTTTAATTTGAATTTTCATGTAATCAGATTATGTCTCCAAACTCTCAAGGCATATAGAATTACACAACTCCATGTCATGCATTGAGTAGTTCTCTTCATGTTTTCTCAATTTGCTTGAAATGTAAGTGATCAATCATCTGTCTTGCATCAAACTTAACCTTAAACTCCTTCCTTGGATGCATCCGTTCATACAAATAATTCCTTTTCCATGTCAGGAACTTTCGTAGTATTGGTGTCATTGTCAACAACTCTTTAAGATTTTGAAATGATTCCATGCATTTCTTTGTCCAAACAAAAATTTTTATTTTTCTTTTGCAATTATGTGATCAAATTCTCTATCTTTGAAAAACCTTCGACATTTAGTCTCAAGAATATCCTTCTAAACCCATAAAGCTATGTACTTCTTTTACATTTGTCGATGTTGGCTAGTTCAATAATAGCCTCTACATTTGTCGGATCCATAGAGATACCTTCACCCTATATGATATGTCCTAACCACGAATCTTTTGATTGGTAAAAATAAATACTTCGGGACATAACTTCACGTACAATTTGTTTTCTCTTAGATGTTGTAGGACCAATCTCAAGTGTTCTTCATGATATTCTTTTGTCCAAGAATAAATCAATATAAAATATCAATAAATACTTGAACAAACTTGGTCTCAAGTATTCGCAGTAACACCCTTCATATCAAAGTCTCATGAACACCCTAGGGAATTGGCCAATTCAAATGGTAAAACTATAAACTCATAGTGTTTGAATCTCGTCTTAAATACGGTCTTAGGGATATGTTATTCTTTATTCCATTATTAGTGATATACCAATCTCAAATCAATCTTCAAAAACACTGCCACTCCCTTCATTTGTCAAACAAATCATCTATTTTGGCAACAAAAACTGGTTCTTGATCGTCTCTTTTTTCAATAGTCAATACAAATTTCCACGATCCATCCTTCTTCTCACAAAATAACTGTGCACCCCAAGATGACACACTTGGATGTATAGTCCCAAGTCCAACAATTCCTTCAATTGTATTTTCAACTCCACCAATTCATTGACATCTGATATGGCATTCATGCTATCGGTTTAGTTACAAAGTCCATTATAAACTCCAACTCTCTTTCTCGAGTGGTACACCCGGCATCTTCTTGAAACACCTCTACAAACTCTTGCACTACAATGTGAAGGTTTTCTAATCCTTCTTCCTCCCCCTTTTCATTTAGCTAAGATTGCATAAATATTGCACCTCTTGTGTACATGTTCTCTCTGCGTTGTGGCTGGAAGAAATAAATATCAAGGACACCCCTTGGTTCCTTGCTATAATCAATCTACTTTGTCCCAAATCATCAGTTAAACTTAACCATTTCATCTTCCACCAGCATCGTGATATGCATCTAGCTAGTTCATACCAATCACTATGTCATAAAGATCCTAAGATTGTGACATAGAGATCTACCTTCACTACAAAGTCTCCCAAGTTAACGCTACAGTCAGAACCTTTCTCCAACCTTCTTCTTGGAACCCAATGCCATTTCTATGTATCTAAATTCATCTTTCTCGACTATCTTTACCTTGATTCTCTTTATCACCGCACTAGATATAAATCTCTATATAACAACTAGATTCATCAAAATGCTAAAAGTTTGTACAAAATTGTACTTGACGCCTCGAGCATAGTGGAATGGTGCTCAGCTTGGCGGTTGTTCACCGCAGCATTCTCAGGGGCTTTGCCCAAATCTCCAATTGTAGTGGGTCCGGATGATTAACAATGCCAATGTACAGCCTCTCTAGTAATTGTGGCTCTCCCACATTGTCCAACATTCAACCAATACTCCTAGCTCCTAAAGTAGAAGTTTTTGGCCCAATAAATATGATCTTGGTCCGTTATGTTGAACATGCCTAAATGTTATTGATGTTATGGATGACATTGTTCTTGTTGTGGTCCTCTATAAGGAACCTGTTGAGGAGTCCTGCCATTGTGGTGTTGTGAAAATAGGTCCTCTGGGGGTATCTCGATGCCCTGGAATTTTTATGTTTGGTGTCTAATGTTGTTGCTCTTGTGATGTCGTATGTCCAGTCTGTCTAGAAGGAGTCCTACCTTGACCCCCAATGTTCAACTCTTCCTCAATGATGAGGGTTTTCTGGACTGCATCGTGAAACATCTGAGCATTAGGATCCTCACCTTCTCATGAATGATGAAGCATAAACAAAAACTTTGGACCTTTAATTTATCTCGGGGTTCAAATGTGGAGCATACCTAAGTAGTTCCATGAATCTGGCCCCATACTCTAGCACCATAATAAAACCATATCAGAAGGCATTGAACTCATTAAGTTGGTACTCAATGAATTCATCACTGTATAGATCTCCTAGAACCATTCCTCAAATAGCTCGCATGACATGTCTTCTCGACAACCATGTTTAGTTGAGGTAGGAGTGTTTTCCACAAAATTAGAATTCTCCCTTTCAATTGGAAGACTGGCATACAAACCTTCATGTTGGAGGTGTAATCATCGAAGTGCTTAAGCACATCACCATTTTCTCCAACCATGCCTTGGTGGCTAACCCATCCATGGCACCCCAGAAATCGGAAAAGTTCACCTTCTTGAGTTATTGGTGTATAATACTTGTTGGCCTTGGGTTCTGGAAGAAAGTAGAAGATTAAGGAAGAAAAGATGAAATACGAATTGCGCGGACTGTTATCACTCTGTAAATTTTGTCTAGTGGAATAGACAAACGATAGAGGTAATCGTTCCAACCAAATTAGATTTATAGGCACTAGCCTCGCCTCAACTCGTGAGAGAGGACTTCATGTCATCACTTGATGTTTCTTTGGAAATCGGGGGCTAGATTTGGTTTGCTTTGGAGTTTTTTATAAAATAACCTGAGAAATGAAAATAACATTTGGTTATGGGATCTGGAATAAATATAGTACATTATCAAACTTGAGAACTATTCAAAGGAAAAGGCTAAATCAAGCAGCAAGTCTGAGTTTATATCTGAAAATTTTGCATGACATCAAAGGAAAATAAACATATAACTACATCAGAGCATTACGGAGATGAATTGTGAATAAGTTAAGAAGAAAGAAACATAATCTAAGTTGCTAAGACAAGAGCATCAAATAATGAATTTTATTTAAATCTAAGAATCTAGATAGAAAGAAGTGTAAATGAAATGTATGTTTACAGGAAATACAAACTATGAGAGGAAAACAAGACTCATATCACTGCCATTAGAATATTTTCATAAATAATCCAAAATATGCCTCGCATTTATATATTCATTCAAGCCCCAAAAATTTACAAAGTTATTCCCCGCATTGCAGGGCAGCCCCTTTCTCCATGCTTCTATATCCCTCGAGATATATATATATATATATATATATATATAAGGTTTCTTCATGGAATACAAAACATTCATACTTCTCATCATTCTAGATGAGAGATAAGTTACAAAGGAGGAATGATTTATAAGAACTATTACCCTATCTTAGAGGGACCGTTAGGAACAGGTTCATCATATCTATGCACCATCTGTCCAAAACTTGTTGGGATGTAATTAACTCCATCTGAGAGTTTATTTTAGCTTAGAGATCTCCTCCTTTAGAGTATCCCACCAGGTCAGTTGATTCTTCCAACACTTTCACCATTGATCTACATCGATTACAATTGACAACCCTGCCGAAGTTATTCCTTTTTGGCGCTTCCTATTTTTCCATACACGATATGTCTTGGTCCTCTAAACTCATCAATTCTCCAAACTATCAGGATCCCATGATGATGTATCTCTTGCTAAATTATCGAGACTTTGATCTTGTCTGAAAATTGTTGAGACAATGCATCACACAAAGGATTGGGATACCGGGTCAAGGAGAAAAACAAAGAAAGTATGGAGGGAAGTAAGAGAAGTCAAGTCGCTGATTTTATGGAGATCGAGGAAGACAAGTCAACAAGGAATATGGATCATGGACAACTCAACAAGCAAAAAAACCCAATCGTAGATGCTTTAGAAAACCTCACAGGAAGGAAGGAAAAACAGCTAGTGTGAAGCCCTGAAAACACAGGTTAAGTTGACCTAGGTTCTTGGTATCTAGGGTTTTATATACACCTAGGCTTCGCCTAAGTATTTGGGTCGGTGAGATATTGTAAATGTATAAATAAAATGTCAAGAGGACCCGATCTGGGTTGTTGTTGTTTTTTTTTCATTCTGAGTTATTTGTTGTTACCGTGAGAGAGAGAAGTCTCAGGTTAGAAGATCTTCAACCGATGCAAAGATCAACCCCGCAGCCAAGGTAGGGAAGGGAGGAAGGGAAGAAGAGAGAAAGAGAGAAGATCTACTAGCTACTTCTAGAACATATAGGATCATCTTTCACCTAATATATTATATAATGCTTCTATGGATCTATCCCTAGGGAGAGGGTGAACCACATACATCTTGTTGTTGTGTGTGATTGATGTTGTGTTCTCCTCTCACTCATGATATATTGTTATTGCATTACTATGTTATATATGATCTATAATTGTGCTAAGCAGGTTTATGTTTGGGAATAATAGTATGATATCCTTGTGTGATTACCTTGACTCTAATTTCACAGACTTCCTCCTCTTGTTGTATACACATGTGTCCTACAACCCCCATATTGCTACTTCGAGTGAGGATCAAGATCAAGCCGCTATGTGTTTCTCGAAGTACAAGATTAGGCTTGCTGGTGTGCTAATGCTGTCCCTGGTCTCCCCACTCATGCCAAAAAAATGGTTCTTTGGTCGAACAAGATATTCTAAGGGAATTTCAAGGTGGTTTCCATCGAAGACATATATTCATAAGTGGATAGAAGAATAGGAAAAGGACTTCACAAAAGATCAAAATAAGAACCCTAATATTAACACAAAAGACTAGTTGGGAAGGTATCTCTATTGATATACATGAGATTTTGTTTGGAGGAATTCATATGGATCTATATGAGTGGCTAGCCATATTAGAAGACACCCAATTTGAGATCATACCTAGAGCGCCCATGGTTTGGATGTTAGCCTTGATCAAGAAGGTCAAACGCATTGATAACATCATGTCAAGAGAAATAAATCACCCGGTTTGATAGCACCATTTGAGTGGGTATATCACGTAGGCTTGCTATTGATTGGGTACAATCATATATCCAAGCAAAGAGATATTTATTTAAAGGATCTAGAGGAAGGCACTTTGCCAATCTCCAAAGTTGAAGATCGGCATGTTATTGCACGATAAGAACATATTGAAGATACAGTAGTGGGTCATGTTGAAGAGCTAATGTTCAAGAAATCAGGCAGTGACATTGACATAGAGGTTGGACATATGCTCAGTGGGAGATCATTCAGAGAGTTTCCTCTTGTGAATATGTTTAATAAGAATTATGGAGACAGGGGATTCTATAGTGGAGAAGAATAAGAGTTGTTTAACAAGAAATACCCAAAGTCCACTAGGTGAAGAAGAGAATCAAGAACCTTTGTTGAGAAGAGCCAAACTCTGCCATCCGGCGCAGACCGCTGAAGCACGCGGTTATTACACCACCGTTGTTTCCAACAACATTAAGTAATCGTGAGTAACGTGAAGTTATCATCATACCACCGTAGAACTGCGGGTGGTTCAACGCTATTGGCCCTTGACCAATTTTTGAGGATCCTGCACAAAGTTTGACCTATTTTGGACTTCAAAAATACCGAAGGCGTAGCCGCTAAGGTGAAGCCGTAATATCACAGATCTCTCGGCCCCTTTTTAGGTATTTTTGCGCTTGGGTTTATAACTGGTATGGGGATGTTGGACCATGGTTTACCCATGTTTAGGCCCATTTCTGTAAGGTATAAACAAGCAAATCTAGGCAATGTTAGTAGTAGGTGTATGTGATTCTAAGTGTAAGTGCACAAGTGTGTGAAACCAAGTGCTAAGTGCGTGGATAGTTGTACATGCTTTTGCATGTTGTGTGAGACTTTCATAGCTAAGTGAAAGTGGTTGTAAGAGATTGAGTAGAATCTTTTGTGTTGTAACCTACCCTCGGGAAGGAGGATCTCAAGGGTGCACGCAGATTCCTTCCTACACGGAGTAGATCTTGTGGTCGCATGTAGAAGGATTACCGACAAAATATAATAAAAGAGAAGAAGAGTTGGTGGGCGAAATTTCCGTGCTAGTGAACCATGTATATCATGTGTTTTTATGCTTTGTGTAATATATTGATGTGTTTATGTGTTTACTTCTGCTTGAAGTGCTAGGCATAGATATATGATAGATAGTTCATGGATGTTTTGTGCTTAATAATATGAATGAGTGCTACATCTAACCTATGTGAATGTTCTTAGTGCTCGATTATACTAGATATGGGTGAATACCGCGATGCTCTATGATTAGGTTTTTAACTACTATGCGATACCTGCTAAATATTGATGAACTCAGAATCGCTATGCTTTGATAGAATCTGTAATCACAGACCGCGGTTCCAAATTTAAGGTTGCAGACTCTTGATTCTCGCAACCACCCCTTCCTCTACCTTGGATGAGACTTCATTCATTTCGCAGACATGTTGATGAAAGGTCGGGTAGTTAGGGTTTTGTTGCGCACTCTTGAGCATTGAACCCTGGGTTGGCCCTTATGCCAACAAATGGATCTTGAAGCTTTGTGCTCCGATAGAGGTAAGAACAGTGAATTTTTTATCAAGATAAGTGGAAATTTTACCAAAGTATGACTGTATGTTTGATAAATTTTGTCCCAGCCTAAAAAACTAGGGCACAACTAGAATAAAGAAGATTTCATATGAGTATATATGATAGAAAATGATGAAAGATATTTTATTCCTATGCATAGAAAGAATGTTTGGATCAACAAATGGATGATTAGAAATAATTTGCAGGATCACATCATAGCTACCACATCTCCCACTACAACCTTCTTTATTAATAAAGGGTTGTTATTCTCCCCTGTGTTGGGACTCCTATGATGTATACCTATCGAGGTGTCACACTTCTTCCTCCATCACTACGTCATCTACCGCCTTCAACCATGATTCCCCCCTGCATGGACAATTTTAAAAATTAATTAATGATATAATTTAATCATTTAGTTAACACAATGGATGCATGAAGCGATCCAATGTTGTAGGGTTGAACCCACTCTGATAACATATGTAGCAACCCTTTGATCATAAGATGAATACAAGTGACTACAACGAAGCAGTACATACATTGTTTGTTTTTACAATATATGAGATTATGTTTTACAAAAATTATATAAAGAAAAATCAATTTATCTACAATGATAACAATTAAAGGAATTCGATCTACATAGTCAATATCGCTATAAATTCAAGTAAACCATAAATTACCACTTATACAATTTACAACAAGCATCAATTATACAATAAAATATAACGATTCACTTGGTCTAATGCTTGAATATTCAACCACATTAGGTCTTAAAAGGCAGTGAAACATAACAATATCAACTCCTCCCGAACGTCCTACACTCCAAGGTTAGGACCCTCAAGACACATAATCAATGTTCACAGTTCAAGATTCATCTGATCATTTTTTACCATTTAATGTCTCAGGACTGGCAGTTGTTCTGAGGAACATGAATATATATACACCCATAACCCAACCTAGTCTAAATTCAAGACAAAGATCAATAGTAAGTGAATAAAAGAATATTCCATCAATACAAGGGAACAAACAATTTAATATATTAAGAACTGCCTAAAAATACAAAGTTGAGTCTATAAGTTTCTATATAAAGATGTGACCCCAAATATATGTAAACTCTTCACATCTAATTTTATCAAGATTATGCAATTTTCTCCCTATAACTAAAATCCAAAGCATAGGATATGAATTACAAGGAATCAATAATCATTACTAGCCATAAAAAATGTAGATCCTCAAATCAAGGTTATATGTCTTAATGTCATAAAAGCAATTATAATATTTAAAACTAGATCAATAAAATCAATATTTAATACAATCCTTTGCTATCTTTAATTGAGTTATGATTAATGATGGAAAAAGATGGTAGATTGATGTCTTACAATATTAATATTTAAGACAACCAATTAAGATTGAAGTGAGTTCATGTTATTGCGGTGGTCATGTTATAAATTCTGTGCGTTAACAAGAAAGATGGAACAAATGACCTAGGCTTCTTATCGAGTGCCATTGTATTCATGTTAGGATTCCGACTCTCCTCAAGGCTTCCTGTACCCAAGATTGAATGTCGGATTGGATTTAATACGAGCTGCTCATCTAGGTCTTGCACAGTAACATTCTATTGGAGGAATTCCCACACAAGTCCATCACAAAATGTTAGCTTCAATTC
Source organism: Picea sitchensis (assembly GCA_010110895.2). Classification (NCBI taxonomy): domain Eukaryota; kingdom Viridiplantae; phylum Streptophyta; class Pinopsida; order Pinales; family Pinaceae; genus Picea; species Picea sitchensis. Next base: position 70,042 of record SNQJ01S0016398.1, on the reverse strand, counting down.
TTCAGGTCTTCTACCACATTACACTCTAGATTTATTGTTTCTTGAGCTTGGAACTTCAGTACATAACTTAGCAGTGGGGTTGGTTGAGATAAAGAGGAAGATTTTGGGGTTTTCTTAGGATCTTGTGCAATGGTAGGTTGGTTTTGCATGATCAGTGCCTTGCTCCTAGTTTGGACTACCATAATTTCAAGAAATTATTCTTCTTTGGTAGGAATGTCAAAAGATGATGTGTTACTGACATCCCATAGAACCATAGTTTTTTTCTTAGGTGGTTCACTAACTTCATTTTCTGCAGTATTTGATGTATGATCATTGGGTTGTTCAGTGAGGGAACAACCATCCAAGAAACGATTCACCAACATATTCATAACATTCACCCATTGTGGGAAATCCCATTTTGAATAGTGTTCTTGATGATAGTTACAATATGAATCTAAGGTGACTTCTCCCTGGTCGATGTTCAAGTTGGTAGGGCTCTAAGGCCTTTAAAGGTGGATGTTTTCTAAAGAAAGGTTTGTAAAACCTAGGGTTTGATGTGCCTTCCATTGTATTCCTTTTTGTTGAGGAAAAGGTACAAAGAAAAATTACTCAAACATTTTTTATATCTTGTTTGGCTAAGGAAAGATAGTTGGTAATGTTACCCGGGGAGTTTATAGCCTTAAATTCAAAACAATCATTTAATCCACAGGTAATATGTATGAGGGACCAAGGCTGATTTTATATATTATATGTAACTATGAAAAAGAAAGAAATAAAAATATGCATAAGTGTGTACATGGATAAGAGATAAGGATAAAAGAAAAATATGAAAAATATCATTAAGATACACATGAGAGACTGAAATAAAAAATCTGATTTTTATATTAACTTCATTCTAAGATGCAATGAAAAATTCTCTTTACAAACCCCTGAGACGGTGGGGACCAAAGTTAGATTTAGAAGTCTCTGATGCACCATACAAAAAACTATGAAAAAAAAAAATGAAGCTAAATATATGGATCAACTTGCCATAAAAATGTTGTCACTTGACTTTGCAAAATATTCTTTATCATTCATGAAATCTAATCCATAAAAAAACAAAAACATACAGACTGCCAAAGATAGATCATACACCTTTAGAAACAAGTTGTTGAAATATAAGATTTAGTTTTTGAATCATGTTGCCTTCAATAAGACCCTATTTTCATCACGATGGTTTAGTTTTCTAGTAAACTCAGAATGAATGAAGAAAAACATTATCTTACAAGTATAGGGCATAACTTATATCAAAATTTCTCCTTCTGTTCTCTCTCCATTTGTCTCTTCTTTTGATTGAGATTTTATGCTTTCCAAACAAGTTATGGTAGTTCAACTACCTTTATTTTTTTAAGCTTAATTAGCTTAACTAATTCATTGAGACTAATAAATAATAATACATAAATAAGGGTCTATTTAAATAATAACTAAATAGGTGGGACCCCTTGTCACTCCAATTTACATTTATTTAATGATCATCAAAATATGAAATATAATACCCCAAAAATTAACTAAAATATTCATCTTGTAACTCTCATCCTCATATAAATAGTCAAATACTTTAGTATTTGTTATCGCACAATCTATACTTTCCAAAAGCCTAAAGGAAAGTAGGCCTAAATTGACGTAACACAGAGGTAATCCTATAACTATCACCCCAATAGGGTACCTCTTTCTATTTAGGAGGAGGAAATGCTCATTCCAAGGGAGAAGTCCCATGACCTAGTTGTTTGATGAAGGGAAAAATGATACGGTGAAAACCAACCCCTCTATATAGTTCACTCAACAGTAGAATTCACTTTGGTGAAATTGAAAGGGACAAGGGAAAATGAAAATGGGTTTGTACCTACCCTTTGTTATCACCCTGTAATTTACCAGGCTGAGGAGGAAATTGGTAGGGGTAACCACAAAACCACTTTGAGTCAAGGATCTATCCCTCCAAGACTCAAAGAGGGATCTCTCTGTCTGATATAGCTTTCTTTGAAGAGGATATTAGGCTAGTTATGTAGAGCATGGGTTTGTTTATGGATTTTGAATTGGTTTGGTTGAGACACAAAAAGGACCATTGGGAAAAATGGAGTCAAAGATCAAAGATGATTGAATGAATAAATAATAGAGACATATACAACTAGGAAAGATAGTCACATTAGTGTATTCTTATAATTTGTGATATGGAAAAGAAGCATAGATTAAGGTCCAATTTAAATGCACAGCAGAGCTCATTTGAATTCTACATCCAATTTTCAGAAGAAAACATTAATATCATTTAAAGCCAGATCAGGGTGTCTAAGACAAATCCTAAAACATAATCTTCTTATAAATGATCAAGAAAGAAAACAATATGCGAAACAAGGGAATAACAATTTACATAAGAAACACTTCACCATAGAGAATGGCACGATAATCTGGAAATAAAGTCTTAGTATTCATTCATTATAGTCAATTAAAGCCTATGATCAATTTTACATTTAGGTCATCCCAAGTCCAACCCACTTTTATTCAAAGTCATAGGATTTATAGCCTTTACATAACAGTTCAAAATCTTATAAAAATGGATCTGAAATACTTAAAATAGAATAAAATCAAAACTAGTATGATATGTCAAATATAGTCATGATTTAAGGGTCAACCCTTATCAACTAGATCTTCAACAATATTCAACAACATTCAACACTATCTGATATCTTCAATAACTTTCCAAGTGATGACAAGGCATTTTGAAATCTTGTTTTGACAAATAAGCAATTTTTAACCAAAAATTGAAAAGCCACTTAACCTTCTTGCCTTAACATCTACATCAGAAACTGGAAATGGATGATGATCTGTATCCTTTTAATCTTTATTTTTAATTTGGAACCCCTTCCAGATGATCTGGAAACAAAAATATTCAATCTGAGAAAAAAGATGAGCATTTTGCCAGTTTCTGCATTTTCAATGGCTTATAGGTATAAAATAGAGTAGGATTAGTTGCCGAATGTAGAGCTTTCGGTAGCTAACAATGCTTTGAGGAAAACGAATAAGCTATCAAAAATCCTGAGTTTTCCACAACCTTTCAAAACTACAAAAATGGATTTTCTCCAATATACCTACTCTTTAGGATCCTTATTTAGGTTCTCAACAACATCTTCTAGAGATTTTAAATCAAGATGTGTTCTTGGCTTAGTATTTTTAAGCCTTAGTTTGATCCTTAAACCTCTAAACATTTTAAGCAACTTACGATTCTCCTTGAGCAATTTCTTATTCCTCTTCTATTCCTTTACATGCATTTTAGCTAACCTTTCAAAAAAATCCCTTACCTCATCTGATGTGTTTCTTATAGTTTGGTTTTTGGATTTAATGACCCTCTCAAGAAACTCCATCTCTGATATTTCTTCTTTAAGATTTTCAATATTTGATGCTGACTTCTTTGCTTTGCTTGTTGATGCTTCAGGAATCTCCAGGTCTAGAAACTCTGGTGAAAAAGGTGATTCTTCAAAAGCATCTTGCTCAGGAACCTCTCCTTCTACTGACTCTAAATCCTCCTCTAAATTTGTATAAGGAAGATTCAGGACATTTTTGTCAGGGGCACTAGCTTACCCTTCTGTAGCTTGACTGAAATCAAGCTTCTTTTTAGCTCTCTTAGACTTAGAAGAAGAAATTGGCTCCTCTATTTGTACTAGGGAGATAGATCTTCTTTTCCTTTTATTTCTCATGGGTGTAGAATATTTCTTGGATGAGATCTTCTTCTTGTCCTTGGGCTGGGGTTCTGGTTCAAATTCTCCCTAGAAAATAAGATGCTCCCAAGTCTTATTACTCCTCTGGAATTATTCAAGCACTATAAGCTTGATGATGGTATGATGGGAGAGCCTACCCTGCACTTTGCTAGGTTTGGGTTGGACCTAGTGTGTCATTTTTGTCAAGTTTCTGTGAAGGTAGAAGGGTATATTCAAAGGGAATCTACGTGTAAAATGGTTCATAAGCTTGAAATGGTAGAACATTACTCTACTATATCTTCCTTCACATGTGATGTATACCTGAATTGATTTAAGCAAATGTTTCCACTTTTCTTCCAAGAAGGATCTAAAGATATATTTCTTCCAAGTGATACATTTGTGTTCAGGCTTGATATAAGACCTGATTTCAATGTCCTTAGTAGTGGTTGATTTGAACCATCTTTCACCAGTCCTAGGAATATTTGTTGCTGCTGCAACAATAGCTTCATTAACCTGTACCTCAATTGTTCCAACTCTAGCGTGGGCTCCATCAAAGGTCAATGCAAATTCCTCAGCCACACCTTGATAAAATATTTGGAGTTTTTCACAAAATCTGTAGCAACCAACATCTCTGAACATCTGGAAAATCTTAGGTTGAGATTCCAGATATGTTATGTCATTGAGATCCTTCTTGAGCAGAGCTCCTCCCTTCTTCATCTGCAATAATAGTTGTCAATACTAGCAATACAATAAAATCGGGCTTGGGGAGACATAGTGGCACTGATAGGAGACGAATTGAAGTTTGGGCAGAAGAAAAATGCTTGATATGGGGGAAAATATTTGAACAAAATCCCTTGATAAAGAATGAAACTCAAATCATAGTGATGATTGTATCATTCAACCAGGACAAAAAACCACCTGATAGATCAGGTAAATACGAATGATGTGGGCTTATGGTGATCAGATCTACTAGATTAGGGTTAAATAGATCTCACTAAATAATCATATCAGACAAAAAATCACTTGCCCAGATCGTATCATGATCCAATTCTAGTTAATTTCGGCAACACTTGAGATGATGATGTTGTGTACTGATGGCAGTTTGAGAGTCCGATGCGATAGTCTGACCGTTAGCCGACCCTGTGATTTCAACATCTTAGAGCGCCTCACACATGCTCTTTTAGCTACCGAAAGTGACAACTTTCAACATCTTAGAATACTTTGAAAAATAGCCTTTAGCTGCCGAAAGTGAAATTTTAGAGTTTTTTCTAAATAAAAGTACTGACTCATCACCTTTTGAAAAGATAAATCTAAAACTCATCTTAAAGACATTTGACTCAAGAATAACAAAAATCTTTTAACTAATGATCCATCCTATCACCTAATGACCATAACTTGGGAAAATTTATTTCAAGAGACAACAAGACTAGCAAGCCAGGAACTCCATCATGAGACCCACCAATCACATCTGAATCATCAGGTCTCCTAACATTATAGGAAACTAACATAGGATCCAATTGGGGATGGAATCTCTTGAGGAGGTGTCAAGAATCTCAGATCTCTGGATTCGTAAATCAGTGCCTTATCCAATGGGTTGATCGCAAAACCTGTATCTTGATCTGTCTTGTACCTTGATGACTAGAAATCAACTAATTATCCATTCTAACCTTGAATGAGTCTTTGAAGTAAAACATAAAAATAAATAAACGACATTCTTTCCCAGCAAGATTATTTGCATATGGTAAATCTGATAAAACGTTGATATGATGATCTTATTTATATACATACATCCTATTCTAATATTGAGAATGCTTGACCCTAATCAATATGAGATATCTAGTATAACCAGTAAAAAATTGGATCTGAAACCTGGGCTCTTTCACTGATCCTCACCAAACTCGGATGTAGATCTGGTAATGATATGTGATAAGGATTTCTATCCTCATCTCCCTTACATGAAAATTGATCAATTTGAAAAACCACAAAACTGCTAAAAATGTATTGTGGCCCTTCCATGAAAAACTTCCCCATATAGATATCTATAGGATCCAAATATACCTGAGTTGTTTCTTGGCATTTTCAATCAGTCCATTCCATCTATTGACCTTGTGCTACTCGCGATGTATTCCAGTCTTCAAACATTTCAAGATGTGTTTGTATTTCATCTGATGGGGTTTTCACTGATATTTCAGCTGAACCAGACAGTGGGGAATACTGTCTGACCATATCCATTTCATAACAATTTTTTAATTCATTAGGAGTAAATGAAACCAAACTTTGAAAACACACATTATCCAGAATATCATCTATCGGGTCATAAAATTCTTTAGATAATGGTGACATTGGATCTACTAGTACTTCATGGCTCACACTGTGACTTTCAACTATAATCTAACCGGGATTCCCTCTCAAAATTTGAAATGAATTAAAGCACAAAGGTAGTGAATCAAAATGGATCATCTCATCACCTGTTTCAGGCTTCAGGATTTCATCTGATATTTGGAATTCAAAAAGATTTAGTGGATGTACCTTTGGATCATCTTTAGTATCATCCTTGTTCTCATCAACTGATGCATTAGAACATTCCTCTTTCTTGATGTTTACAATCTGTTGGCAATGTTTTCTCAGGAGCGAGGAAAAACATAGGGGTTGGTAGTTTGCATTTTCTTGAAAACTTTTTGTGCCTTCCCCCTTGAAAATTTGAAGTGAATTAACCTCTAATGGTACATAATTACATTCCAGAGTTTCAAATTTTGTTTCGAGCTCTGAATTTTTCCCTAAACTTTGAAGATCGGATAAACTTGGAGATTGTAATCCTAGATCTAAAATGTCTTTTTTACCCACACTAACATGCTTCAGTATCTCATCAAAAGGTTTTATTTCTTTGATATTTACCACTTGTTCAAAAATTTCCTTCAAAAATTTAAAAGAAGAGAAGAATAAGGGTAATGTTTGTCCACTTACCTCAAGACTTTCTACATTGTGATCATGGTTTTCATCGTACCAATCAAGCTTGGTTGAATCCTCCATTGATGAAATGCCATTGAACATGCATATCATATTAGGATAGTCTTCCTCCATCTTCTGATTTTGAACTTCATCTTTGACTGTATCGTGGATTGTGTACATGAAACTATCATTATTCAGTCCCCGATACCATGGTTGAGCTGCAGACTTTTTGGGAACATTGATCCTTATTTGTTCTAGAACCATTGGCACATCTGGTCCTTGAACAACAAGCTCATCGTTTCTACTAATCATCTGCATCATCGCGTTGACTATGTTGGTCAGAATATCTAATTTCATTTCTGAATATGGCATCCACTTATTTTCAGTTCTGGCCTTTCCCTCTGCTCTTAGCTTGGACCTTTTGTACAACAGATTGGCTTCTACATCAACTGCAACATTTTTCATTTCCTCAAGGGTTGAAAAGTATCTTTCTCTTAACTGGAATGTCATTTTTGGATCAAAAGCATTTGGGTAATGCAATTGGTCCAAACCAGGAGGTGGCCTTACATCTACGGGTATTGAATGATACACCTTATTGAACCTAGCTAAGAACTGTTGTACTGTCTCCTTGGGATTTCTTTTCAAATGGTGATATTCTTCTAGGATGAGGAAAAAATTTCCCATGATCACCCACCTATCTAAGAAAACTTGCATGAACTGATGAAAATTGCTGATGCTTGTAGCTGGAAGGATTTTAAACCAATTTTTAACTTTACCTTGCAAAGACAAGGCAAACATCCTGATATAGACATCGTCATATTCAACTTGATAAAGGTCAAGGAAATATTAAAACCTTTGGATGTGTTTTTCAACAGTGATATTGGCATCCTCTCTATCAAATCTAGGTAGATTATTGTTATAATTGGCAGGGAAGTCATGGAGAATAGGAGGCAAATCTAGGGGCATGTATCTATCTAGGATCTTTACAGCTATAGGAGTTAAAGAAAGGGGATGATGGTTAACTGGGATTTAAACCATGGGAGGAGATGAAGCACGAGATTTTTGTCTTACTGGACTATCTACAGATATGGGAGTGTATACCAGATCTATAGGTAAAGGCTAAATTCTTTGAGGTTATTCATCTTGATTATGATCATTATGAGCTTCAACAATTAATTCTTGACCCAGACAATAATAGGAGAGAATACAATTACAGATAAATCCAACGATATCTTGGATACAATTTGAGTTCAAATACCCGAACTTTCCAGGCTGCCTTGCCATGCTTCGGGTCCTTCCTCTAGTGGAGTCTTCAAATTTGAATTGATCTAGAGATTGGAGTCCCTAGGTGAATGATCTCAGCCTTCTTGTGTCTATTCACTTTCCACCATCAGTGATCATATCTGGAACTTTGAAGTGTACTACTGGGGAAACATTTCCCCAGTATGGTTGCCATTCTATTATCACCCTATAATTTCCCAAACTGAGGAGGAAATCGGCAGGGGTAACCACAAAACCACTGTGAGTCAAGGATCTATCCCTCCAAGACTCAGAGAGGGATCTCTCTATTTGATATAGCTATCTTTGAACATGATATTAGGCTAGTTATGCAGAGCATGGATTTGTTTATGGATTTTAAATTGGTTTTGTCGAGACATAAAAAGGACCATTGGGAAAAATGGAGTCAAAGATCAAATATGACTGAATGAATAAATAATAGAGACATATATAACCAGGAAATATAGTCACATCAATGGATTCTTATAATTTGTGATATGGAAAAGAAGCATAGATTAGGGTCCAATTTAAATGCAGAGTAGAGCTCATCTGAATTCTACATCCAATTTTCAGAAGAAAACATTAATATAATTTAAAGACAGATCAAGGTGTCTAAGACAAATCCTAAAACATAATCTTCTTATAAATGATAAAGAAAGAAAACAATATGAGAAACAAGGGAATAGCAATTTACATCAAAAACACTTCACCACAGAGAATGACACGAGAATATGAAAATAAAGTCTTAGTATTCATTCATTATAGTCAATTAAATACTGTGAGCATTTTTACATTTAGGTCATCCCAAGTCCAACCCACTTTTCTTCAAATTCATAGGCTTTATAGCCTTTACATAACAGTTCAAGATCCTATAAAAATGGATCTGAAATACTTAAAATCGAATAAAATCAAAACTAGTATGATATGTCAAATTTAGTCCTAATTTAAGGGTCAACCCTTATCAACTATATCTTCAACAATATTCGACAACATTAAACAATATATAATAACTTCAATAACTTTCCAAGTGATGAGAAGGCATTTCAAAATCCTGTTTTGACAAATAAGCAGTTTTTAACCAAAAATTGAAACTGGAAATGGATGATGATTTGTATCCATTTAATCTTTATCTTTCATTTGGAACCCCTTCCAGATGATCTGGAAACAAAAATATTCAATCTGAGAAAAAATATGAGCATTCTGCCAGTTTCTGCATTTTTTATGGCTTACAGGTATAAAACAGAGTAGGATTAGCTTCCAAAAGTAGATCTTTCGACAACTAATAGCTCTTTGAAGAAAATGAATAAGATGTCGAAAATCCTGAGTTTTCCACAACCTTTCAAAACTGCAAAAATGGATTTTCTCCGATATACCTACTCTATAGGATCCTTATTTAGGTTCTCAACAACTTCTGCTAGAGATTTTAAATTAGGATGTACTCTTGGCTTAGGATTTTTAAGCCTTAGTTTGATCCTTAAACCTCTAACCATTTTAAGCAACTTACGATTCTCCTTGAGCAATTTCTTATTCCTCTTCTATTCCTTTACATGCATTTTAGGTAACCTTTCAAAACAATCACTTACCTCATCCAATGTGTTGCTTATAGTCTTGTTTTGGGATTTAATAACCCTCTCAAGCAACTTCATCTCTGATATTTCTTCTTTAAGCTTTTCAATCTTTGATGCTGACTTATTTTCTTTTCTTGTTGATGCTTCAAGAATCTCTAGGTCTGGAAACTCTGGTGAAAAAGGTGCTTCTTCAAAAGTAGCTTGCTCAATAACCTCTCCTTATACTGACTCTAAATCCTCCTCTGAATCTGTATAAGGAATATTTAAGACATTTTTGTAAGGGGCACTAGCTTGCTCTTCTGTAGCTTGACTGAAATCAAGCTTCTTTTTAGCTCTCTTAGACTTAGAAGAAGAAAGTGGCTCCTCTATTTGTACTAGGGAGATAACTCTTCTTTTCCTTTTACTGCTCATGGGTGTAGAATATTTCTTGGATGAGGTCTTCTTCTTGTCCTTGGGATGGGGTTTTGGCCCAAATTCTCCCCAGAAAATAAGATGCTCCCAAGTCTTATTACTCCTCTGCAGTTCTTCAAGCACTATAAGCTTGATGAGGCTATGATGGGAGAGCCTACCCTGCACCTTTCTAGGTTTGGCATGGGCCTGGTGTGTCATTTTTGTCAAGCTTATGTGAAGGTATAAGGGCAGATTCAAAGGGAATCTACCTATAAAATGGTTCGTAAGCTTGAAATGGTAGAACATTACTCTACCATATCTGCCTTCACATGTGATGTATACCTAAATTTCTTTAAGAAAATGTTTCCACTTTTCTTCCAAGAAGGTTCTAGGGATATCTTTCTTCTAAGTGATACATTTTTATTCAAGATTGAGATAAGACCTGAATTCAATGTCCTTAGTAGTGGTTGATTTGGCCCATCTTTCACCAATCCTAGGCATCTTTGTTGTTGCTGCAACAATGTCTTCATTAACCTGTACCTCAATTGTTCCAACTCTGTCCTGCACTCCATTGAAGGTCAATGCAAATTCCTCAGCCACACCTTGATGAAATCCTTGGATATTGTTCACAAAACCTGTAGAAGCCATCATCTCTGAACATCTGGCAAATCTCAGGGTGAGATTCTAGATGTGTTATGTCATTGAGATCCTTCCTGAGTAGAGCTCCTCCCTTCTTCATCTGCAATAATAGTTGTCAATACCTGCAATACAATAAAATCGGGCTTGGGGAGACACAGTGGCGCTGATAGGGGACGAATTGAAGTTCGGGCAGAGGAAAAATGTGTGATATGGGGGAAAAGATTTGAACGAAAACCCTTGATAAAGAATGAAACTCAAATCACAGTGATGATTGCATCATTCGACCAGGACGAAAAACCACGTGACAAATCAGGTAAAGATGAATGATGTGGGATTATGGTGATTGGATCTACTATATTAGGGTTAAACAAATCTCACTAAATAATCATGTTAGACAAACAATCACTTTCCCATATTGTATCATGATCCAATTCTAGTTAATTTCAGTAGCACTTGAGATGATGATGTTGTGTACTGATGGCGGTTTGAGATTTTGATGGGACAGTCTAACCGTTAGCTGACTCTGTGCTTTTATCAACTTAGAGCACCTCACACATGTCGTTTTAGCTACTGAAAGTGACATCTTTCGACAGATTAGAATAATTTGAAAAATAGCCTTTAGCTGTCAAAAGTGAAATTTTAGAGTTTTTTCTAAATAAAAGTATAGACTCATCACTTTTTGAAAAGATAAATCTAAGACTCATCTTAAAGACATTTAAATCAAGAATAAAAAAAATCTTTCAACTAATGATCCATCCTATCACCTAATGACCATAACTTGGGAAAATTTATTTCAAGAGACAATAAGACCAACAAGCCAGGAACTCCATCATGAGACCCACCAATCACATCTGAATCATCGGGTCTCCTATCAGTATAGGACACTTTTCACCTTTCAAGATACATTGTTGCTACTGTAATCTCACTTTTATTATATAGTAACTTGTTCAGGGAACATATAATTTGTTTAAGAAGTCATTGATTATAATTGTTGCTAATAAGTTTTGATGTTTCTTTGGTAAAGGGCAGGTACAAACCCATTTTCATTTTCCCTTGTCCCTTTCAATTTCACCAAAGTGACTTCTTATGTTGAGTGACCTATAGAGAGGGGTTGGTTTTCACCATATCTTTTTTCCCTTCATCAAACAACTAGGTCCTGGGATGTCTCCCTTGGAATGAGGATTTCCTCCTCCTAAAGAGAAAGAGGTACCCTATTGGGGTGATAGTGATAGGATTACCTCTATGTTACGTCAATCTAGGCCTACTTTCCTTTAGGATGTGGGATAGTATATATTGTGCGATAACAGATACTAAAGTATTTGACTATTTATATGAGGATGGGAGTTACAAGATGAATATTTTAGTTAATTATCAAGTTTGCAAGACTCTTGTATCTCTTCCTTGTCATTATAACTTGCACCTTTCCCCATGCTCATATAAATAGTCAAATACTTTAGTATATGTTATCTCACAATCTATACTTTCCCAAAGCCTAAAGCAAAGTAGGCCTAGATTGACGTAACACAGAGGTAATCCTATCACTATCACCCCAATAGGGTACCTCTTTCTCATTAGAAGGAGGAAAGCCTCATTCCAAGGGAGACATCCCAGGACCTAGTTGTTTGATGAAGGGAAAAAATATACGGTGAAAACCAAACCCTCTCTATAGGTCACTCAACAGAAGAAGTCACTTTGGTGAAATTGAAAGGGACAAGGGAAAATGAAAATGGGTTTGTACCTGCCCTTTACCAATGAAACATCAAAAGTTAGTAGCAACAGTTATAATCAATGAATTCTTAAACAAATTATATGTTCCATGAACAAGTTACTATATAATAAAAGTGAGATTACAGTAGCAACAATGTATATTGAAAGGTGCAAGTTATAATGATAAGGAAGAGATACAAGAGTCTTGCAAACTTGATAATGCTTTGTCACTCACAATTTTCAAGATAAACACAAGTCAATAAATGACTTAAATGGTTGTCCAAACATTTATAAAAAAATTAATAAATGATGATGACAACAATGGAAACGAATTCAGAAAAGTACTATAATAGAGAAATAAGACACTACTTCAATATCCAATGATTATAGTTTTCTTAGTACAAATTCCCAATGGATTTATGGATGATTTTAGGGCTATTAGGGGATGCACCGATGGATGTAACAACAATTATGACAACGGTAACAACTTTGGAATTTTCACTCTAAAAAGGAAATTGAACATACACTTTAACACTTATTGATAGCACCTTGCCTTATACAATTTTTTGGTTGACTTAGATGGTTAGTAGGCTAATATAAGCTGCAAAATGATAGTTGTAGCACTGATTATGAAATCAACAAATTAGCTTCTAGTATTTCTTGACTAGGTTAGCAAATTAGTAGAGTATGAAGTAAAGGATTTTTAGTTGAGTCTTGTCAAGAAGTAAGAGAAGAGAACTACTTCCTTCTTAGGGTAATGGTGTCAAGGAGGGAAACTTCTTCTAAGGATGCAAATTAGTGATGATGCACAAAAGTCTAAGAGGGAAAAAACATAGGAGAAGTAGTAACTTAAGTCCTCCTAGACTTTGAACTCAAGAGACAAAATTCTAGGGTGTAGGCAATTCTAGGCCCTAGCACCTTGCTCTCCTTATCCTTTTTATGGAGTAAATGTTAGCCTATGGCTTACCTTTACCAATCACTAAGTCTAAATTGTCACCTATATTTGTATTATTCATTTAGGATATTAGTAATATATCCTCAAG